>ML340649.1:0-138511 GCA_005239505.1 Nicotiana paniculata
ATATATATATATATATATATATATATATATATATATATATATATATATACACATATACATATTATATATGGATCGGGCTGCGCACCGCAACAATATATGTCTATATATAATATATTGGATAAAGTTGCATGCCGCGGAAATTGAGTGGATATCTGGTACTTGCTGAGTGAGAGTGCTTAGTGAGAGCATGGAATACTAATAGTGGAGATATGAGTGACTAAGATACCTTGATATGAGTGATATTGGGCCTGGAAGGGCGGATTCATTGTGAATTTTTCTAATTTCTTACTCTCCTTTACACTGAGTTTTTCCTAACAAAACGTTGAACTGTTGTTTTTACAAAATATGATTTATAAATGATCGTCACTGCACTCAAGTTTTTAGTTACTTTGGTTACTTACTGATTTGGCATACTCACGCTACTCCCTGCATCATGTGTGCAGATCCAGGTACCGAACCACCTCACTAGTGTCTCCTGACGTGCTTGGATTTTTGCTCGAGGATCGAGGTAGTTGCTCAACGTCCACAGCTGACCTCCTTTCCTTCCGATTCCTATACTTTGATGTTTCTTTTGGATTTATATTAGTGACAGAGTGGTGTTTTGATTCGTTGTATTATAATCTTAGATGCTCATGACAGTTGACTCCCGAGGTCTGGGGGCGGTTTTAGTTACTTGCTTTTATTATTATTTCTGTTGAGATTATCTAAAAAACGATTGTTCATCAGTTTATGAGTTTGCATTTCTATAAAATAGACTAATGTTGTTTCACTGTGTAAAAGGGCTACCCTAGTTTCACGTTAGGTGCCATCACGGCCTTTAGTGATTTGGGGTCGTGACAAGTTGGTACTACTTATACCTCAAAGCAGTTAGCTGAGATCTACATCAGGGAGATTGTCTGGTTGCATGGGGTTCCAGTTTCTATCAATTTTGACAGAGGTACACAGTTCACATCTCGATTTTGGTGAGACGTGCAGAGAGGTTTGGGTACTCAGGTAGAGTGGCGCACAACGTTTCATCCTCAGGCCGACGGGCAGTTAGAGAAAACTATATAGATTTTGGAGGACATGTTGTGTGCCTGTATGATTGATCTTGGGGGTTCATGGGACCAGTTTCTGCCACTCGCAAAGTTTGCATATAATAATATCTATCAGACCAGCATTCATATGGCTCTGTATGAGATCTTTGATTGGTTGGTTTGAGCCCCACGAGGCTAGGCTATTAGGCACAAACTTAGTTCAGGATGCGTTAGATAAGGTGAAGTTGATTCAGGAGCTACTTCGCACGGCGCAGTATAGGCAGAAAAGTTATGCAGACCGAAAGGTCCGAGATGTGTCTTTCATGGTGAGAGAGAAGGTGCTGCTGAAGGTGTCACCCATGAAGGGTGTTATGAGGTTCGGGAAGAGGGGAAAGCTGAGTCCCCAGTTCATTGGGCCTTTTGAGGTGCTTCAGAAGATTGGGGAGGTTGCTTATAGACTTGTCTTGCCACCCAACTTATCGAGTGTCCATCCGATATTCCATGTGTCGATGCTCCGGAAGTATATTCGTAACCCATCTCATGTTTTAGACTTCAGCACAGTTCAGCTCGAGGGTGATATGTCATATGAGGTAGAGCCAGTGGCTATTTTGGGTCGTCAAGTTAGAAAGTTGAGTTCTAAGGATATAGCTTCAGTGAAGGTGCAGTGGAGAGGGAAGCTAGTGGATGAGGCTACTTGGGAGACCGAGTGAGATATGCAGAGCAGATATCCTTGTTTGAGACTTCATGTATGTTTCTAGACACGTTTGAGGATGAACGTTTGTTTAAGAAGGGGAGAATGTAACGACCTGGCTGGCCAGACCGTATAATTTGCACTGTCATTTTTGTTTCTGCTTGGTCATGCATTGTTTATACTGTTTGAGATGTGTTAGAGTCAGATGGTTCGGGTTTGGAGTGGTTGTGGTGAGAAATGAAACACTTAGTCTTTTTAAGTAGCCTTGTAGTTGGTAAAGTCAACTAGGAGTTGACTTCTTGGTAAATGACCTCTGAATGCGAATTTTATCTCGGGTAGCTTCGTTAGGTGCTTTGGGACCTAGGGGTGTGTTCGAAATCTAGTTTGGAGGTCCAGTGTAGATTTAGGCTTGAATTGGCGAAAGTTAGTCTTTGGCGATATCCGGTCGACATTGGAAAATAGGCTATCCAGGTCGGAATGGAATTCCGAGAGTTAGAACAGGTTCGTAATGTCATTTTGGGAATGTGTGCAAAATTTTAGGTCAATCGGATGTGTTTTGAATGGTTTCGGCGTGTTTGGTGAATTTAGAAGTTTCAAAGTTCATAGGTTTGAATTCGAGGAGAATTTAGTGTTTTGATGTTATTTGGGTGTTCCGAGGGTGCGACTAAATCCGGATGATCATTTATGACTTGTTGGTATTTTTGGTTGGGGTCCGGAGGGGTTCGGGATTGATTTCAGATGGCTAACGGAGGTTAGAACTTGCAAAATTGCATGATAATAGCTGCTGGTGTGATTTTTTTGGTGTGACCGCACCTGTGGACGGGGAGCCGCAGGTGCGGGCTCTGTAGAACCAGAAAGGGATCCGCAGGTGCAGATCTTGGACAACTCAGGGGAAATTCGCAGAAGCGAACGTTGGACCGCACCTACGAAGCCGCAGGTGCGGAAAGTGGAGCCGCAAGTGCGAGTTTGGTCCGCTTAATGAAAAGTCGCAGGTGCAGTATATTTGACCGTAGGAGCGGTCTGCAGGTGCGAGATGGTGGACCTTAGGTGCGAAATGCATGGACAGAAAGTATATAAAGTGCACTTAGCAAGTTTTGGTCTTCTTTTAACCATTTTTCATACGGGCTTTAAGCTTTTGGAAGGTTTTTAAAGAGGGAGACCATAGTTCTTCATTGTGGTAAGGTTTTTGGACTTTATAACTCGATTATATGTGATTAAAGACTTATTTAGTGGTGATAATTTGGGGAAAATTAGTATAAAAATGGGTAATTAGGGCTTGAGATTAAGAGACCTTCTAATGGTGATTTGAGGGGTCATTTGGACTCCAATTTCAGTGTTCTTGATATGTTAGACTCGTGAGAGGATGAGGATAATTTTGGTGTAAATTTTATCGAGTTCCGAGACGTGGGCCTGGGGGTCGGGTTTGTTAATTTTGGGAATTGTCCCTAATTGTGATATTCTTCGATTGGTGTTTCGTCTCTCTAGCATATTTTGATGTTGTGAATCTGATTTTGATTGACTCGGAGCATTTGGGAGCCGATTCGAGGGTCAAGAGTATTGCGAAGTAGATTTTAGACTATTTTGAGGTAAGTAACGATTGTAACTCTAAACTTGAGGGTATGAAATCCCGGTATTTTACATGGTTTTGGTAAATGAGGTGACGCACATGCTAGGTGACGAGCGTGTGGGCGTGCACCTATAAGGATTATGACTTGGTTCGTTTTGTAGCGACTATTAAGCCGCGCATTCGATTTGAAACCATACGATATCCTATATTTTAGAAATCTATACTTGTTTATGGGCTGTAAGCCATGTTTGGGGCCTTGTACCAAACTATTAGACCTTCAGAGGTTCCTTTATACCATTCTCACACTATCCTGATAGAACATTTGCGAACTCAATCATGTTTTTTACTTATTGTTACTTTCACTGTTATTACACTATTTTGAAACTCTGAGAGGTATTTTGGGGCTGAGTCCCGTGAGTTGAAATAGGGCATCGGTATGAAACGCCGTCCCTGTGAAATAGGGCATCGGTATGAACAATGTACTGTGTATGTAAGGCACGAAAATCAGTACGTACAAGACATAGATGAAATATGGAATAAAGAAATGCATTTGTAAATCCGAATAACTTAATTAATTCTGAAACATTTATAATGTCATGCATATGCATATAATGTCGTGTCATACATAGGTATAGGTGTACATAACTGCATCAAGCTACTGAGGGCATCTCATCGTATCGTCTCGGCCACTGTGGGCAACATCATCAACATATACCAACTGATCAGGTGGTGGTGCGTATATAACGCCGTAACCTTTTCTCATAGCCCATATACATATAATATACATATATACGCATATATAACGCCATCTGGTCATGGTCAATGTACATATATAAATGCATGAAATGCATAAGAAATACGTTAATAAAATTTTCTCGGAATGCCATAAAAATCAATATGCCTTTCGTATAAACTTTATCAAATACATCTTTTTCTGGGACCCAAGAACAGAAGATAATAATAATTGACATGTGGAATCAAGAATATAGATACCCTTTGGATTTCTATTAATAGAGTAATTTATGGAAACCGTGCTTTTGCTCGTTTCTTTTGTATAATTTGGATAATGCGGAAAATAAAAAAGGAATAGCCTTAACATACTTGGAGTAGAGAAAAATCCGTATAATATTCTTGAAAAGTATTGTACCGTACTCCTTTAGAACCGTAAAATTTTAGGTTGCTACGGTTTTAAAAATTCTCGTTGGAATTGTTTGCAAAGTCTGATTAGAAACATTTTGTGTATGGAGCTTAGTGTCTATTCTTCAGTACTATGAATTATAAAGAAACACTTATATGACTTATAATTCACCTTTTTATTCTTGACTAAAATGAACTAAGCTTTAAGAGACCAAGCTTTAAAGAGACCAAAGCTTTCTCATAACTTTTAGTGTATTACACATTGCTCACTTCAAATAGACACTAATATTATATGACTACTTAGTCATATATCTTAATTGTGGTGTACTGCCACGTGGGGAGTGGAGTGGGGATTATTAATCTTTACCCACTTATTAGGTAATTAGGTAATGTTCCGTTATCCGGTAAAAAATTAATTACCCGCATAATTAAGAATTATCTCAATTTACTTAAAAATCTACTTATTTTTTAAATACACTTTATACATTATTCTATCATGGTCATATGGTACCTTGTATGGTACTAGTCCATAAATATCAAGTATTACCGCTCGACTCGTATTTTATCCCAAATCGGCAAACTTTAACGAAACTCGTTTTCTTTAATTACTGTACCCTTATCTGTCATGACACTTACTTATCGCTTGTTATAAATAGCATAAATACGTTAATCTCAAGATAATTTCATCCCTGAGTATACATCGATTAACTGAAGACGAAACTTCAACGTACGAAAGCGCGAGATGTAACACTATCGAGCCATTGCATGAAGATATATTACCAAGCTCATAATTTGAGGACCAATTGAGACCGAGACCGAACGGGATAGGAATCGAGCAAGACCTAAGAAAGCCTACTGAGTTGGATAACAGAATGCCGATATATCAGTGATCGGGCAAGGATCGTGGCGAAAATCTCTGCACATATATAATCAAGATCGGTTATTGAGCTAATAATGTAATTTCCGTATGTATTTAGAATTGTACCATAAGTAGAATTCTCTTACTATATAAAGGGGGATTCTAATCTTTTTTAATAATCACATTCACGCATAACAAAGCAATACAATACATTTTCTCTCTTAAGCTCTCTTATACTGTTGCTCAGTTCATCTTTTTTAATTATACATTCATTTGGTTCGAGGGCGATCCAGCTCGAGGGCCAAACTACATTTCATATCGGTTTGTTTTATTTTGTAGTTATTTTCTAACATTAATTCTCATAGTCATCAATTTCTGCCAAGTAAAATCATATATCCTTAAAACCACGTTTAAATTTAATTGTTATCCTATTTTAAGAGTAAACACATCCAGTGATCATTGAGGTTGTTAGTAGAAATATTTGGTGGCTTATGTAACATTGAGTGCCAAAAATTATTGGTCATAGTACAATGTACAAAGATTTGTTGGATATCTTCTTCCTCATTTATGTAACATATGCAAGTTGCGTCTATATTAATGCCAATATATTGTAAGTACTTTCTACACGGGATTCTTTCATGGTATCAAAGCCACAGAAAAAAACTTTATCTTGTTGGGACAATTTAGGGTCCAAATCCAGTCAAAGTTATTTTTTTGTGCGTTTGATCGCTATAAGACTCATTAATGAGCTTGTAGCAGGACTTGGTAGTGAAAGAACCATTGTGGTATCCCCCAGTATATCCTATTTGAAAGGTTATTGGATGGATAAATAATGGTATTAATTCTGTCGGTTACTATAGGAGAAATTTCGAAGAAAATTTAATTAAGCAATCAAGTATTATCTTGATAGAGGTCTCTAGGAGTGAGAATTAGGTGGGAGTTATTCAGAGGCCCTACTATAAGTTTGGAAGTGGTTGACAGTTGGGAATCCATCGTGAGTTCCAGAAATCAAGAGAAGAATTGTTACCAAATGTCCAGGTCGTGCCTTTGGAGCAAATTTATCAACCAATCTTTAGACTCTTCCATATAAAAGAAGTGTTCTTGGGGGAGTTATTGATGTATTTAGTTATGAGGAGATTAGACCGAGAGGAATGAGGGTAGTTTAATGGTCTCCAAGCAAGACTTGCTAGGAGTACATTATTTTTGGAATATACTTTTTTGACTCCTAACCCCCCCACCCCCCCNTTGGATTTATCGGTTGTGACAGTGTTCCAATTGAGAAGATGTTAATTTTTTTTGCTATCCGTGGTACCCCAAATAAAATTCCTAATAATTCTTTCAATATTTTGAAGGATTTTACTAGGTAAAAAAGTAAGTTACATAATGATATTAGGGATGCTGGCTAGGGTAGACATTTCAAGTGTGGTACGTCCAGCAATGTTTAGGCAGTTGGTTAGTTTGGAGCGCATACTGTCCACGCTATAATCCAACACCGACAGCAGCTCCCGGTGAAGCAATTTTAGCAACTCCCTGTAGATGACTTCATTAAAAATACAATAGGGGCAATCGTCACTCGATAGCTCAAAGATGACAGGTACAACCCCCATGTTATATAAGAGGTCAATAAAATTCTCCAGAGAGTGAGTCTCGGATCACATTGACCAATAGATATCTTTTACTTTAGGCAGTGATTGTGAATGGGGAATCCCACATATTTTTCAAAGTTAATAGTGCTTTTGATGGTTAATTGACTAGATATGTAGGAAATGTCATCTTTTGAGAAGTTGGAGGAAAAGTAAATTTTAGACTTCAGGTTATTTATTTTCTCTCATGAACGTTCACAGAAACTAGCGATACAACTAAGAATAGTGCTGCAGTTTCTTTATGGTAACCTTGCTCATTAGAGTTAGGTTATCTGCGAAAAAAGGTGTAAGAAGTGAGGACCTTTGGGTGTTACCTTTATAGAGTCTCAAATATTAATGTCTACTAAATGATTTATATAGCGAGATAACATTTTCATACAAAGGATAAAAATATACAGGGAGTTTGGGTCGCCTTGACGGATACCCCTACTAGGGATGAAGTAACTAGTTTTGTGACCGTTAACTAGGATGGATATATGGATAGTGGTGATTCACGGAATGATTAGTTTTGTAATATTTGGAGGAAATTTTAAGTGATGGAGGGTTTGGTATATGAACGACCATTCAAGCCTATCAAAATCTTTTTCAAAGTCAATTTTAATAAGCATGTTACCTATCTTGCTTTTATTATTATTGATGGACCTGATAAGTTCTTGAATGATAATAGCATTATCACTGGCTCTTCGATTTCATAAAGCAAGCTTGGTAAGGGCTCATGATGGATGCTAGAAAAAGGTTTAATTCTATTGGCAATGACTTTGGTGATGATTTTATAGATAGTGTTGCAAAGTCCTATTGGTCTTAAATTCTTGAGATTATTTATGTTAGGAACTTTGGGAATGAGACAGATATATGTGTTGTTTATGGGAGTTGTAATAGAGCACTCTTTGAAAACATTGTGGCACAAAGAAGTGACTGAGGGGCCTACAATATGTCCAATATTTATGGAAGAAGAAAGGGTGTAGGCCATTCGGGCCAGGAGCCTTGGATGGTATTAAGGAGTAAAGGGCATTGGTGATTTCCACATTTGTTAAAGGTTTATCAAACGATGAGAGATTAAGAGTACAAAAACTAGTAGGGTTGTTCATGATATGCTTCCAATTAGTAGATTTCATTGAGGTGGTGAAAAGGTTGTAAAAATAACCGGTGGTGTGATGTATAATAGCCTCCTGGTTGTTAAACCAATTACTATTAGCATCTTAAAAATAATTTGATTCATTCTTTGACGATTGGAGGCACTAATGTGAAAAAATTTTGTATTAGTGTCTCCGTCATTACTCCAAGAAATTCAATATCTAATTTTCTAGTGATCTTCTTCTATTTTTAGGATAGAATTATACTCTTTTTGAAGGTCATCTTCAAGATTTTTGAGGAAGTCGCTTGGGTGATAGTGATTGGAAGCCTCGAGGCCATTTAGCCTAGCGAGGATTTTTCTTTTCTTACAAAAATATTACCAAAGTTTGTGTCTTTCCACTTAATTACTTGATCGAGGATTTTTCTTGTGAAGGTAATAATGTTATATTTGTCCAACTAGAATATACTACATCAACAAAATCAGGACGGTTGTACCAAAATGGTTCTAGTCGAAAAGGCTCTAGGCGTAAATTACTATTATTACTGGAGAGGGTAAGCAGTAGTGGATTATGATCAGAGTACATTTTTGGGAGATGAGTAACGAAAGCATTTGGGAAGAAGTCAAGCGGATTTTCATTAACGAACACACGATCTAGGGGCTCCATAATAAGACACGTTGATTTCTTTATATGGTTGGACCAAGTGAACTTGCATCCCTTAAAACCAATATCAATTAATTTTCAATCACTAATTTATTTCCAAATAAGGGACATCTCTTAAGATTAACGGTTCTACCACCAAATTTATCTTTTTCCATCAAAACCACATGAAATCCCCTCCCCCCATCCAGGGTCCTTTGAAATTGGTATAAATATCTTTAAAGTTATCCCAAAGAATATTTCCATTGACAATACATGTACTAGCATATATTAAACTAAAGATACAAGCTTTACGAGTTGTAATTACCTCAATCATTGCATGGATGGCTTGATCTCTTCTGGTGAAGTTGTTGACATTAACAAAGTTGATGTTCCAAAGGATGACCATCCCTCCTCTTTCCTCTCCACTGGTATTTGAATGATATTAGTGAAGTCATGGTCATTTAGAAGAGCAGTGTGGGATGTCGTTCTTGTTTCAAGTAGGGTAACTACGCATGGTCTATGGGAATCAATAAGGTCACGAATGTGTTTAAAAAAGTTTTCATTATTTTCCCCTCGAACATTCCACAGGATAATCCTAGTAGGTTTCTCCATCAGTAGGTGCTGGGGTTAATTACGTTCCTCCTCTCCTCTGGTGAAGGAGGTGGGGTTTGCTTGGAAAGGAACTAGAATTAGTGAATGATTCCCTACAGTTGGGTCCTGGGTGCTTGAAGTCCAGGGAGCACTTGTATAGTGCCACTGGACAGCTAAAGATGAACTTGTTGTCTTGAATTTCCCTGAAAAGTACTACCCTTACCACGCCTAAGGCTTGCAAATTCCATTGTCGGTTCGAGGAGGTGGGGTTCTACTTCTTCTGCCTCAACCTATTGATTTGATATTTGGTTGTTCACGTTATGTGTTTCATTCTCCTGCATGGGGCCTGTTACATTCTCCTAGGGAGAGTTCTGGTTCTGATGAGGTTGATCCTTCCATGGAACAAAAATAGCATTGAGAGTCGTAAGTTCCTCTGGTGGGAAAAATGGTAGGTTGGGTAGTGGTAGTGGTAGTGGTGATGTTTGGTGTGGTAGTGTGGGGGCAAGGCTCCAATGTGCATGCATGTCTTGGATTAGTTTGGGATTGAGGTTTGGGGCTAGTGGTTGTAGAATGTGGTTGATCCACATTTGGTTGACAAAGTTGTTCAAGGCTATATGCATCCTCTCCGTAACTAGTTCTTCCTTGTACTGGGAGTTTTGAATGATTAGTACATTTTCATGTACATTGATTGTAACGACCCCGCCGGTCGTTTCGAGAGTCATAACCCTGTTTTCCCCATTTTTCATTCTTTTATGCTTTACAGCTGTTATATGTATTACCGGGTTAGTTAGTTCGGGTCCTGTGTGATTTTAGGGTGAGTTGACACACTTAGTCTCTTATTTGGAAGCTTAAGTTGGAAAAGTCGAACGGATGTCGGCTTAAGTGTAAGAAGCCTTAGATATAAATTTTGATGGTTTTGTTAGCTCTGTTAGGTGATTTTGGACTTAGAAGCGCATCCGCAATGTGATTTGGAGGTCCATAGTAGAATTAGGCTTGAATTGGCGAATGTTGAATTTTGGCGATATTGGCCATCTTGGAAATTTTTATATCGGGGTCAAAATTGATTTCCCGGACTTTGAGTAGGTTCATGGTGTCAATTAGGACTTGTGTACAAAATTTGAGGTCAATCGGATGTGGTATGATATGTTTGGACGTCAATTGCGGAATTCGGAAGTTTAGAAGTTCTTTAGGATTGAATCCGGATGTAATCGGTGTTTTTATGTTGTTTATAGTGATTCGAAGGTTTGACTAAGTTCGTATCACGTTATGTTCCTTGTGGACATGTTTGGTTAAGGTCCCGGGGGCCTCGGGTGGAATTTGGGAGGTTTCAAACTTTGGTTTTTGATTCAAAAGAGCAGCTGAAGTGTTGTTGTTGCTGGTGTATTCCCACATGCGGAGTGGGAACCGCAGGTGCGATCCCGCAGAAGAGAAGAAGGAACCACAGAAGCAGCCAAGGATGAGCTGGGCAGAAGTCGCAGGTACGAATATTTTCCCACACCTGCGAGGGTCGCAGAAGCAGGCAGCTTGGTACAGGTCCGAGTGTTAGCCGCAGGTGTGATAGGTTCCCGCACCTGCGATAGGCGCACATGCGGAGCCTGGGATTTTAAGTGGATCCACACCTGCGATGGAATTACTGCAGGTGAAGCGTCACAAATACGACAGGAGGTCCGCAGGTCCGAAATGTTTGGGCAGAGGCTTAAAAAGCAAGGGTTCGCTATTTTGGTCTTATTTCCTCATTTGAGAATCGGACTTAAGGCGATTTTGGAGACGATCTTCGAGGGGATTATTGAGGTAAGATTCTTGAACTCGTTTTGGATCATAAATCTTGTTTCCCCACTGATTTCCCAACTAATTAACAACATTTTGAAGCGAAATTTGGGGGTTTAGGGCTTGGGAATTTGGAGAGTGGATTTTAAGGATTTGGGTGACCAAATGATGTCAGAATTAGATGAATTTAGTATGGTTAGACCCGTGAGTGAATGGGCTTTCGAGTTTCGTAACTTTTGTCGGGTTTCGAGACGTGGGCCATAGGGCCAGTTGAGCCGATTACGGATTTTTGGGCCATAATTTAGTAGATTATTTGTGGAATTTATTACTTTAGCCTATATTGATCACCTTGTATTGCTTGTGGCTAGATTTGGGGCATTTGGAGACCGGTTTGATAGGCAAGGGAATTTCAGAGTAGGATTTTTGCACAGCTGAGGTAAGTAACGCTTTCAAACTTGGTTCTGAAGGTTTGAAACCTCGAAATGTGTATTATGTGATTGATATTAAGGTGATGCACATGCTAAGTGACGGGCGTGCACCATGAGAATTGTGGCCTGGGTGACTCCATGGCATTATTTAGTGATAATACCTTGTTGATACCCATGTTTCTATCATGTGATAAAGTAATTGAGCTATCAACTATGTTAAATATCATGTATAGGCTTATTGTCGGTACTGTTAATACACAAAGTGGTTGTTTCTTGTTTTCACTTTATTAATTTTATTGTTATTTCGTACTCAGTCATATACATGCATGGGTTCGGGCTACACGGTGCAGCGGATATATTGATGTTATGATAGTGCTTGCGTTGTAGGAGCCCCTCTGGAGTTTGTAACACACCCAGTTTCTGCATTGGCATGTGGAGATTTTATTCATTACACTGTCTGGATCTGCTTACATAACTGTTTTGAGTTGCCTATTTGATTTAAGATCATGTCTACGTTCTACATAGCTATATTCCATTTTATTTGTACCGGCTGAGTTCGTCACAACTTTTCAGTCCAAAGTTTGTACTTGTTACTTACTGAGTTGGATGTACTCACGTTACTCCATGCACCTTGTGTGCAGATCCAGGCGTTTTGGGATATGATGGAAGCTACTGATTGAGGCATAAGAGTTCAGGGACTATTGAGGCAGCTCAGGGCATTCGGGGGCCTTGATATCCCTTCATTAGTCCTTCTACACTTTCAGAATCTTTCTAGACACTGTTTTTATTAGACTGGCTATATAGACGCTCATGTACTCAGTGACACCCTGATTTTGGGATGGATTGTATCGTATTTTTGTTAAATTTTGTTTGAAAAGGTTTTTCTTTTAATGATTAATATTTTCGCTATTATTTCTAAAAAGTGTTTTACTGTGTTTGAAATGTTGAGTTGAGGCTTGCCTAGTTCCACGATAGGCGCCATCACGATGGTCTTTTTTGGGTCGTGACAAGTTGGTATCACAACCTAGGTTATGTAGGTCTCATGAGTCATGGGCTGGTTTAGTAGAGTCTTGTTGATCAGTACGGAGACGTATGTACTTATCTTCGAAAGGCTATACAACCCTTAGTAAACCTTCACGTTCTTGAATTTTTGTCGTGCGAATCTGTTAATTCTGGTAACTAAACATTTGTTGTTTCGTTCTCTTACAGATGGTGAGGACTCGTACTACTGGGTAGGATGGGCAGCCACCAGTACCACCAGCCATGGCCACAAGAGACCGAGGTTGTGGTAGAAGTCGCGGTAGGGGTAGAGGTGCACCCCGCACAGCAGCTGGGGAAGTACCTGCAAATCCACCAGTTACCCTAGATCAGGACCAGGCCCTAGTTGTGGATGCACCAGTAGGACCAGCTCAGGCACCACATGTGGCCATCGTGTTCCTGGCCTTCAGGAGGCCTTAGCTCAGACTCTGACAGTGTACACAGGCCTTGCTCAGGCGGTCTCTATTTCGACGACAGCAATCACTTCTCAAGCCGGAGGAAGCACTAAGACTCTCCCCTCCCGCACACCTGAGTAGGTAGTACAGGGACTTCAGACACCGGGGCACCACCAGCCTAGTCGGTTGTCGCTGATTAGGACTATGTGGTTCCTGCTATACTTGAGGATGAGCCTCATAGATTGGAGAGGTTTGGGATACTCCAACCTCCATCTTTCAGTGGTGTAGATGGAGAAGATGCACAGGGCTTCTTGGACAGGTGTTAGAGGATACTCCATACACCAGGGTATTCTGGAAACCAGTGGTGTCTCGTTCACAACCTTTTAGTTCTCTGGGGCTGCATTCAGTTGGTGGGAGGCTTACGAGAGGCATAGGCCAATCGGCACAGTACCCTTTACCTGGCAGCAGTTATTCGTTCTCTTTTTGAAGAAGCTTGCACCTCACTCCCGTAGAGAGGAGCTGCGTAGGCAGTTTGAGCAGCTTCGTCAGGGTGATATGTCTATGAAACAGTATGAGATGCGGTTCTCAGAGTTGGCCTAACATGCTATTTGGTTGGTTCCCACAGATAGGGAGAAGATCAGGAGGTTCATAGATGGCCTCACCTTTCAACTAGATTACTTATTACCAGAGAGAGAGTGCATGATGCTAGTTTCAATGAGCTTGTCGACATTGCTCGTCAAAGTGAGATGGTTCACATCTGGGAGCAGGTTGAGAGGGAGTCCAAGAGGCCTTGTGGTTAGGGTGGATTTGGCGGTGTTCCTTCTAAGGGTCAGTTCCAGCACGGTAGGCGTCTTCCATTCAGAAATGCTCAGACGGCTCGCCCAGCTCGCCGTGGTGCATCATCTGGCCATGGTTCACACAGTCATCGGAAGGGATAGTCATCATTCGGTGCATTACCAGCTCAGAGTTCGTCTCATGCACCATCAGCCTAAGGCTCATCTGCGTCAGGACCTTCTGGCAGTTATCTGGTGCTCGGGTTTCCTTTCAGTCCCCACTGCCATTCGCAGGGAGAGGTTGCTTTGAGTATAGAGATTTGGGTCATATCAAGAGGTATTGTCCCCGCCTTTCATGAGATTCATCTCAGCAAAAAAGTCAACCTGCAACTTCAGCACCAATTGTTCACCACCCGCCCATCTAGCTAGGGAGGGAGCTCAGTCAGCTAGGGGTGGAACGAGAGGGGGAGGCCGATCAGGGGGAGGCCAGGGCCATTTCTATGCCCTCCTTTCTAGACCAGATGCCATTGCTTCAGATGTTGTGATTACAGGTATTGTCTCAGCTTTCCATAGAGATGCCAAAATATTATTTGACCCTTGTTCCACTTATTCATATGTATCCTCGTATTTCACTAATTTTCTGGATGTGCCCCGTGAGTCTCTAGTTTCGTCTGTTCATGTATCTACCCTGGTAGGCGATACTATTATTGTGGACCGTGTATATCGGTCATGTGTGGTGACTATTGGGAAACTGAAGACCAGGATAGATCTTTTCGACTTAGTATGATCGAATTAGATGTGAAATTGGGCATGTATTGGTTGTCTCCATGCCATGTCATGCTAGATTGTCACGCCAAGACCGTGACATTGGCGATGCCAGGATTACCGAGGGTTTAGTGAAGCGTCTCTACAGACTATGTTCCCAATTGAGTGATTTCATACTTGAAGGCTTAGCGGATGGTTAAGAAGGGTTGTCTATACTATCTGGCTTCTGTGAGGGATGTTAGTGCAGAGGCTCATGCTATTGATTCTGTTCATCTGGTGCATAATTTTTTGGATGTGTTTCCTGTAGACCTGTCGGGCATGCCGCCAGACTGGAATATTGGCTTCGATATTGATTTGGTGTCAGGAACTCAACCCATTTCAATTCCACCATATCGTATGGCACTGGCAGAGTTGAAGGAGCTGAAGGAACACCTTCAGGAACTCCTTGATAAGGGGTTTATTCGTCCTAGCGTGTCACCCTGGGTGCACCATTTCTATTTGTAAATAAGAAGTATGGTACTATAAGGATGTGCATTTATTACAGGAAGTTGAATAAGGTCACAATCAAGAAGTATCCTTTTCCATGTATTAGTGATCTATTTGACCAGCTTCAGGGAGCGAGGGTGTTCTCCAAGATTGATTTGAGGTCAGGGTATCACCAGCTGAAGATTCAGGATTCGGATATTCTTAAGACATCTTTCAGGACATGATATGGCCATTATGAGTTCTTGTTATGTATTTTAGGCTGACCAATGCCCCAGCAACGTTCATTCATTTGATGAACATTGTGTTTTAGCCTTATCTTGAATCGTTTTTTATTGTATTCATCGATGACATCCTGGTGTACTCTCGTAGCTAGGAGGAGCATGCCCATCATCTGAGGATTGTATTACAGCGATTGAGGGAGGAGATGCTTTATGCAAAATTCTCCAAGTGTGAGTTTTGGCTCAGTTCAGCCGCATTCTTGGGGCACATGGTGTCCTGTGAGGGTATTTCGGTGGATCCGAAGAAGATAGAGGTGGTGTAGTGTTGGCCCAGACCGTCCTCCGCCACGGAGATTCGGAGCTTTCTTGGTTTGGCGGGCTATTACCATCATTTTGTTGAGGGTTTCTCATATATTACATCGCCCTTGACCAAATTGACCCAAAAGGGTGCTCCATTCTGGTGGTCGTATGAGTGCAAGGAGAGCTTTTAGAAGCTCAAGACAGCTTTGACCGTAGCTCCAGTTCTAGTTCTGCCATCAGCTTCTAGTTCTTACACAGTGTATTCTGATGACTCGCGGATCGGTATCGGGTGTGTACTGATGCAGGAGGGTAGAGTGATTGCTTATGCTTCACACTAGTTGAAGACCCATAAGAAGAATTATCTTGTCCATGATCTTGAGTTAGCATCTATTGTTTACGCCTTGAAGATTTGGCGACACTATTTGTACGAGGTTCATTGTGAGATTTACTCTAATCACCGGAGTTTGCAGCATCTGTTCAAGCAAAAGGATCTTAACTTGCATTAGAGGAGGTGGTTTGAGCTTATTAAGTACTATGATATCACCATTTTGTACCATCCCAGGAAGCCAACATGGTGGCCGATGCCTTGAGTCGCTAGGTAGAGATTTTGGGGAGTTAAGCATATCTTCCAGCAGCACAGAGGCCATTGGCATTGGATGTTCTTGCCTTAGCTAGAAAGTTTGTCAGATTAGATATTTCTGAGCCGAGTCGAGTGTTGTCTTGTGTGGTATCTAGATATTCTCGTTATGATCGTATCAGGGAGTGTCAGTATGATGACCCCTATCTGCTCGTCCTTCAGGACAAGGTTCAGCAAGGTGATGCTAGGGATGTGACTGTTGGTAATGACGGGGTGGTGAGGATGCATAGATGGATATATGTGGCTAATGTATATGGGCTATAGGAGTTGATTCTTAATAATTCCTACAACTCGCAGTATTCCATCCATACGGGTGCCGCGAAGATGTGCCAGGATTTGAGACAACACTATTGGTGGAGGAGAATGAAGAAAGATATAGTTGGGTTTGTCGCTCGGTGTCTCAACTGTCAGCAGGTAAAGTATGAGCATTAGAGACTGGGTGGCTTGCTCCAGAGGTCAGAGATCCCAGAGTGGAAGTGGGAACGGGTCACCATGGATTTCGTAGTTGGGCTCCCACAGGCTTCGAGGAAGTTCAATGTTATATGGGTGATTGTGGATCGGCTGCCCAAGTCCGCACACTTCATTCCAGTTGGTACTACCTATTCTTCGGAGCGATTGGCTGAGATTTACATCCGGGAGATTGTTCACCTTTATGGCGTCCCAGGTTCCATCATTTTTGACTGAGGTGCGCAGCTTACATCGTAGATTTGGAGAGTCGTGCAGTGGGAGTTAGGTACTCAGGCTGATTTGAGCACAACATTTCACCCTTAGACGGACGTACAGTCTGGGCGCACTATCTAGATATTGGAGGACATGTTACGCGTTTGTGTCAATGATTTTAGGGGTTCATAGGACCAGTTTCTGCCGCTAGCGAAGTTTGCATATAACAACAGCTATCAGTTGAACATTCACAAGGGTCCATACGAGGCTTTATATGGGAGGTGGTGTAGATCTCCGGTGGGATGGTTCGACCCGGATGAGTCAAGCTCTTGGGTATAGACTTGGCCCAGGATGCATTAGACAAGATGAAACGTATTCAGGAGTGGCTTCACACAGAGCAGTCTAGGAAAAAGAGTTATGCTGACAAGAAATTTAGTGATGTGTCTTAAATGGTCGGGGAGAAGGTTCTCTTAAAGGTATCACCCATGAAGGGCGTTATGAGTTTAGGGAAGAGGGGTAAGTTTAACCCTCATTTCATTGGGTTGAGGTACTTCAGAGGATCAGGGAGGTAGCTTACAAGATTACCTTTCCACCTAGCCTGTCGAGTGTGCATCCAGTATTTCATGTTTCTATGCTCCAGAAGTACGTTGGCGATCCGTCTCATGTTTTGGAGTTCAGCACGGTTCAGTTAGATGGTGATATGAATTATGATGTGCGGTCGGTAGCCATCTTGGAGCAGCAGGTCTGAAGGTTGAGGTCAAAAGATATAGCTTCAGTGAAGGTGCAGTGGAGAGGTTAGTCCGTGGAGGAGGCTACTTGGTAAACCAAGTGGGAGATGCAGAGCATATATCCACACCTATTTGAGGCTCCAGGTATGTTTCTAGACCCGTTCAAGGACGAACATTTGTTAAAGAGGGGGAGGATGTAACGACCCAGCCGGTCGTTTCGAGAGTCATAACCTTGTTTCTCCCATTTTCTACTTCTTTTGTTCTTTACAGCTGTTATATGTCTTACCGGGTTGGTTAGTTCGGGTCCAGGATGATTTCGGGGTGAGTTGAGACACTTAGTCTCTTATTTGGAACCTTAAGTTGGAAAAGCAGACCGGATGTAGACATATGTGTAAACTGCCTAAGATTTGAATTTTGATGGTTCTGTTACCTTCTTTAGGTGATTTTAGACTTAATAACACGTTTGGAATGTAATTTGGAGGTCCATAGTAGAATTAGGCTTCAATTGACGGAAGTTGAAATTTTGGCGATTTAGGCTGGCGATGGAAATTTTGATATCAGGGTCAAAATTGATTTCCAGTAATCATAGTAGGTTCGTGGTGTCATTTAGGACTTGTGTGCAAATTTTAAGGTCGATCGGACGTGGTTTGATAGGTTTCGGCATCGTTTGCGGAATTCGGTAGTTTAGAATTTCTTTGGGATTGAATTTGGGTGTAATCAGCGTTTTGATATTTCTTTTTGTGATTCGAAGGTTCAACTAAGTTTGTATTGCGTTATATGACTTGTGGGCATGTTTGGTTGAGGTCTCGAGGGAATTCGGGAGGTTTCAGATTTGGTTTTTGATTTGAAAGAGTAGCTGAAGTGCTTTTGTTGCTGGTGTAATCGCACCTACGGAGTGGGAATCGCAGGTGCGAGCCCCCAAAAGCGGCCAAGGATGAGCTGGGTAGAAGTTGTAGGTGCAACGATTTTCCTGCACCTGCGAGGGTTGCAAAAGTGGGCAACTTGGTGCAGGTGCAAGTGTTAGCCGAAGGTGCGATGGGTTCCTGCACCTGCGATAGGCGCAAACGCGGTCATGTAGCCGCAGGAGCAGAGCCTGGGTTTTTAAGGGAAATACGCACCTGAGATGGAATTTCTGCAGGTGCAGCATCACAGATGCGACAGGAGATCGCAAGTGCGAAATGTTTCGGCAGAAGCTTAAAAATCAAGGGTTCGCGATTTTGGTCTTGTTTCCACATTTGAGACTCCTACTTAGGTGAGTTTGGAGGAGATTTTCGAAGGGATTATTGAGGTAAGCTTCTTGAAATCGTTTTGGGATCATAAATCATGTTTCTCAACTGATTTCCCTACCTAATTAGCAAGATTCTGAAGTGAAATTTGGAGTTTTAGGGCTTGGAAATTTGGAGAGTGGATTTTGGGGATTTGGGTGACCAAAGGATGTCGGATTTTGATGAATTTAGTATGGTTAGACTCGTGCGTGAATGGGATTTCGGGTTTCGTGACTTTTGTCAGATTTCGAGACGTGGCCCCTGGGGCCCGGTTGAGCCGATTTCAGATTTTTTGGGGTATAATTTAGTAGTTTCTTTATGGAATTTATTCCTTTAGCCTATATTGATCACCTCATATTGCTTGTTGCTAGATTCAAAGCATTTGGGGACCGATTTGAGAGGCAAGGGAATTTCGGAGTAGGATTTTTGCGCAGTTGAGTTAAGTAGCATTTCAAACTTGGTCTTGAGGGTTCGAAACCCCGAAATATGTATTATATGATTGATATTAAGGTGACGCACATGCCAAGTGATAGGCGTGCGGGCGTGCACCTTGAGAATCGTGGCCTGGGTGACTCCATGGCACTGCGTAGTGATAATACCTTGCTGATTCCCGTGTTTCTATAATCTGATAAAGTAATTGAGATGTCAATCATGTTAGATATCATGTTTAGGCTTATTGTCGGTATTGTTGAGACCCAAAGAGGTCGTTCTTGCTATCACTTTACTTCTTTTACTGATATTTCGTACTCAGTCATATACATGCATTTCATGTTATATACCACTCTCAGTTTCTATCTATTGAATCATCATATTAGTGTTTCTGACTAGTTTCATGATATTTTGGTCCCATGAGAGAGACTAGAGAGGTGGATGATTTAGTGAGGCCGAGAGCTGATTGTGAATGACACATATGGGATCGGGATGCATGCCACAACGGATATATTGATGTTATGATAGTGTTGGGGTTGTAGGAGCCCTTCCGGAATCTATAACACACCCCTACTGAGAGGGGTTGATATTATTGAGGGATGAATCTTTCTTGGACATGGATCTTGTTTGAAGAACTTGATACCTGGAGATGGATCTTCTCTATGGGGTTGGTTGGCCTTTTTCCTCGGTACAGGGTGACCTATGGTTAGCGTTTTATATATTCTGGGAAGGATCTTCCCTGGGCCATGTGGGCCATATACAGTACCGAGTGGTTGAGATATCTAGAGCGTTAGCACTTGAGGCTAATAGAATTGTGCATCCCTTACATTTTTTGCATTGGCATGTGGAGTTTATACTCACTACACTGTCCGGGTCTGCTTACATAGCTATTTTGAGTTGCCTATTTGATTTAAGAGAATGTCTACGTTTCTGTACAGTTATATTCCATTTTTTTGTACTGGTTGAGTTCTTCACTACCTTTCAGTCCAAAGTTTGGACTGGTTACTTACTGAGTTGGATGTATTCATGTTAGTCCATGCACCTTGTGTGCAGATCTAGGTGTTTTGGGTCATGGCGGTGGCTGCTGATTGAGGCATATGCGTTTAAGGACTATCAAGGTAGTTGCAAGGCGTTCTCGGGCCTAGATTTCCCTTCCTTAGTATTTTTGCACTTTCAGTTTTATCTTTCTAGACACTGTTTTTATCAGACTGGCTATTTAGACGCTCATGTACTAAGTGACACCCCGGTTTTGGGATGGATTGTACTATATTTTTGTTAAATTCTGTTTGAAAAGGTTTTTCTTTTAATGTTAAATTGGTCCATTGTTATTTCTAAAAAGTGTTTTACTTTGTTGGAAATGTTGAGTTGAGACTTTCCTAGTTCCACAATAGATACCATCATGGCGGTCATTTTTGGGTCGTGACATTGATCATCATATTGAATGATACTGCATGGCCCATGAGCCCCATTTCTAACCTGGAGAGTGGTTGGTGGTTTTGTGAAGTTGGTGGGGATGTGTAGTATAGTGGAGGATTAGGCATTTGAAAGGGAAGATTGTCAATTATTAGGTTGCGTTGGTGACTCAAAAGTTGGATGAGTCTGTGTCTTCTCCTTTAGGACAAACGATTCTTGGTATAAGTTTTTCCTTCATATATATTGAAGTTGTTTTGGAAGAAGGAGTGATGGCATTAGACATAGGTAAATCAATACTTATAGAGACTATTTACATGTAGAGGGTTTGGAGTAGCGTAGGGGATTTGCTAAAATGTTTTGGAGGAGTTTCGAGGGACTTGTGTGAATTTCCATTAGCACTGTAGCTTTCGCATGCAATGGGCATACACATGTGGTGAGTGTTTGGAGGGGTTAAGGGTTCTGTAGTGTAATTGGAATTTATCGTATCCGGAGGTTTGGGAGGAATTGAGAATTGTATTGGGGTAGATGATGAGGTAAACATTAGTTTTTGATGATGGAAACTAGAGAGAAGAGAAATTGAGAATGGTATTGTGTTTCTCTCTCTATAATTAATTAGATATCTTGTTTATCCAACTAATATTCATTATCGTAACTGAGGCTACTTTTTTGAATTTTGCTTAGTTGGTCACCACATTCAAGACATGCACGTCCTCATCTTTTTTTTTCATCTTGCCCTTATTATAATTTTATCTGATCTTCCCTAATAGATACTATATCCCTTGCTCTACTTTTTAGTTGAAATATTATAAGTGTTATGAAACAAATAAAAGGAGAAGAAGAATATTACAGAGGAAGTAGACAGAGAATTCTTATTTATTTGGAATGAATTACAATGGAATAAAACTCCTATAAATTATTGGGGAAAAGTGACTTAGTCATCAAGTAAACAGCCCTAAAATCTCTCTAAAATATAGACATTCACCTTAAATACAATTCTATTTATAACACTCCCCGTTGAGTATCTATTCAATAGATAATGTGCCTCGTTAAAACTTTAATTAACATAAAACCTAGTAGGAAAATATTCTACTGAAGGAAAAAGAGTACACATGTTTAAAAATACGTCTTTTGGTTTCCTCATTAAAAACTTGCACGGAAAACTCGGTGGGAAAAAACCTTATAAGGGAAAAAGAGTACAACGTGTATTAACTCCCTATGATGAGAAAATTAATTCACATCTTTGAGCTATCACAATCAATCTTGTGCACCATCTTCAAAAGATGTATTAACTTGAATGAATATGTTGCACTTTGAAATCATCATTCCTGATAGAGATGTATTGTCTTCAATATAATTCTATTTATAACACTAAGGTTATTCTTCCAATTGACAGTGTAAGACATTGTGAAACGATAGAAAATGATATAATCTATTCACATGTTGTATCATTTTTTAATTAATACGTTACCATTTTATACGATATATTATATTACACTCGACAAATTTAGAAGAAAAAAAAGGCAGCATAAAGTTTAAGATTTCCTGATACTTTGCTCTTTTGCTTTCTCCAATTTTGGTCAATATGGATACACGTAGAGCCTTCAATAAGTTCTTGGCATGTT
Source organism: Nicotiana paniculata (assembly GCA_005239505.1). Lineage (NCBI taxonomy): Eukaryota > Viridiplantae > Streptophyta > Magnoliopsida > Solanales > Solanaceae > Nicotiana > Nicotiana paniculata. The sequence continues at coordinate 22,144 of ML340649.1, forward strand.
GGGCCAGCTTTCGCGCCCCGTTTTCTCGTGAAAGCGGGATTCGACGTGTGACAACTCTTTTAAATGGAAGACATGTATTAAAGGAGAAGAGTCGCTACCTAACGATTTTTAAGGTGCGTCGGTGCACCTATTTGCAAATAACTCTAATTAAACTAGTCTACGTCACCAAAGATCGGGTAAGGTCTCAAATTACCATGCAGAGAAGGTGTTAGGCACTCTCAGAGGTCCATAATTATGGGTCCCAACGGAACTTTAAACTACGTGGATTATGTAATTAGGCTAGGTGATCAAATATAAAGAGAGATTAGAAGTCGAAGAGTTTTATTATAACACACAAGAATTGGTACAAATCTTAATGACTATAACGATATAACTTACATTAGCTCATATTAAACGAATAACAAGTATATAAAAGGAAAAGAGGGGGGTCCTAAGTTTTTTAGCATAAAGCATCACCCCGTGCAACATAAATAATATTTCGCAACTTCCTTAAGATAGGGGTTGCTCATATTATTCAGCGGGCACAGATTATCATCTCATTTACCCAATTGCTATGTTAAATTTGTTTACTTAAAAGCGCTCTAGTTCAATTCTTAATCGTACCCTATGCGTTCACTACCCGTCCCATGCCTATGGTCCATGAGGCTTTAGACCTCTATTTGTGTAACGATCCGGCCGGTCATCACATAGAACCTGCATTATAATTACTGTTATTGATTTTTCATAGGTTGTTTATACTGTTATTGATGTGTTAGATTTGGTAGGCTTGAAATCGGAATGGTTGTAGTGAGAGTTTAGTCACTTAGTCTTTAAAAATGGCCTTATAGTTGGAAAAGTCAACTGATAGTTGACTTATTGGTAAATGACCTTGAAATGCGGATTTTATGGATTGTATATCTTCGTTAGGTGATTTTTGACATAGGAGTGTGTTCAGAATATTTTTGTGATGTCTGGTGTAGAATTAGGCTTGAATTGGCGAAAGTTAGTGTTTAGTGATTTCCGATCGGCAGTGGAAAATAGGCTATCGGGGTCAGAATGGAATTTCGGAAGTTGGAACAGGTTCGTAATGTCATTTTGGATATGTATGCAAAATTTCAGGTCAATCGGAGTTATTTTGGATAGTTTCGGCATCGTTGGTGGATCTTAGAAATATCAAAATTCTTAGGCTTGAATAGATGTGATTTTGATGTTTCGATGTTAGTTTTGGTGTTCCGAGGGTGCAACTAAGTTTGAATGATCATATGTGATGTGTTTGTAAATTTGATTGGAGTCCCGAGGGGCTCGGGATTGATTTCGGGTGATTAACGGACTCATTTGGACTTAGAGAAATAGCTGATTTGCTGGTGTTTTCTGCAGAGGGATTTAGCCTATGCTTTCGCGGAGAGGGTATCGCGTTCGCATAGGGGAAATTGGAGGTTGAGGTAATTTGATCTGTGCGATCGCGGTTAGGGAGGTGAGAATGCGGAGGGTGAGGAGTATAGGCAGTGCAAACGCGGTTGGGGAGGTGCATTTGCGTAGTGTGTGAGGCGTCTGAGGGACCCCAGGCCCATTGGTGTATGCGTTCGCGGGGCCTAGGGGTGCTTTCGCAGAGGCTTCACTGGTTGCATTGTGCATTCGCGGGCTGGTAGCCGCGTTCACATAGAAGGAATTATGGGGCCAGTTGGGATACTCTATGCGAACTCAGTCGTTTTGATGCGTTCGCGAAGAGTAAAAAATCTGGGCAGTTATAAATTAAACCCTTCCGCGACCATAACCTATTTTTACACCATTTTTTAACGGGAAAATAGCTTGGAGGCGATTTTGAAGAGGGGAAATCATCGTTCATCATTGAGGTAAGTATTTTGGACCCAAAAACTCGATTATAGGTGATTAAGGAACATAATATCAGTGTTTAATTTATAAAAATCAGTAGAAAAAGGTGGATTTAGGGCTTGAGATTATGAGACCTTTAGGGGTCGATTTGAAGGGTCAAATGAACTCCGATTTTGGCGTTCCTTATATGAACGGACTCGCGAGATGATGAAAAACATTTTGGTATAAAATTTGTCGATTTCCGGGACGCGGGCCTGGGGGTCGGATTTTGACCGATTTCGGGTTTTATGCTTAAAATCAATATTTTTCAATTGGAATTCATTCCTTTAGCATAATTTGATGATAAAATATGAACTTGGTAGATTTGGAGCACTCAGAAGTTGATTCGAGAGGCAAGCGTATTGCGGAATAGTTTCCAGGCTAGTTTGAGGTAAGTAATGTCTTTAAATCCTATCCTGAGGGTATGAAACCACGGACTTTGCACCCTTTCACGGGTTTTGGATTCCACGATCGGGAATTTGGAAATATATCCATTTTTAGGCGACTATTGAGTTGCAAAACCACTTTTAAAGATTATGCTTAATAGTATTGATATATTTTGATATGATTTGGGCTGCAAACCATGTATGGGGCCTTGTGTCGATCTGTTTACCCCTTAGGGCTGTTTTTACTATTTTCCTCACTTGATATGTTATGATTTTCACTCAGTATTTTCTTGATAATTGTTTCGACACTCAGAGTATTTTAATTTTCTTTCTTGAAAATGAAACACTATTTTTGGGTCGAGAACCCGGTATAATGATGGCCCGAGTGGCATGTTCAGAGTGTCTGACTGAGTGAGGGTGCGAGCCAATATTGTGAGGATGTTACCATATGAGAGAGGTTGAGGGCCAATATTGTGAGTGATTTATTCCCTGATGTGGATTGTTTTTATATAGCTTGGGCTATAGGAGCCCCTTCGGAGTCTGTACACCCCCCAGTGAGCACAGGTACCTATTGAGTGCGAGTGATGCCCGCGGGGCTGATATTGAGTGACTGTGAGGTTGTCTGATGGGATGATACTGAGCGACTGTGAGGTTACCTGATGGGCTGATACTGAGTGACTGTGAAGTTGCCTGATGGGCTGATATTGAGTGACGGTGAGGTACTGAGGGAAATTGTTATGAGAAATGGTTATGGCCCGAAAGGCAGATTTATGATTATTTTACTAAGTTTTTGACTACGATTCACTTAATTTTTCAAACTGATTTTTACTGAGATATATTAAAATTATACTTGTTTCAAAGGATTTCTGGAAATTTGGTTTTCGAACTTATGTATTTGATGAATACTTTATGGTGACTTAGTATTTTACTGTTTTTGTGAATTGGTGTATCTGTGATGTGTGTTTCGTATTTCTCAGACTGTGATTTATTTTCATTACTACTGAGTTGGCGTACTCATCATTACTCCATGTGCCTCTGTGCACAGATCCAGGTGTCGGTTCGGAGAAGTAGCTGTCTTTGTTCGTTAGAAGCAGCTTTGCGGGATTTCGAGGTAGCTGTCCAGCGTCCACAACTTCTCCAATTCCCTTGTTCATATATTATTAGAATTTGATTCACAGACATTGATTAAGACATTAGCAGAGTTAGTTTATTTCTTAGATGCTCGTGACTATATTGACTCCAGTCTTGGGAGAGTTGTTTAGACTATTATTGGAGCGTTCAGACTTAAAGAAATTATTTTATGCTATGTTTAATATTTATTATTGAATTGTGAATTATTTTAATAGAACGAATAGGTAGATATGTGATGGATGGATAGCCTAGTTCCACGATAGGCGCCATCACGACCTGTTAATATTTGGGATCGTGACAAGTTGGAATCAGAGCTCTAGATTACATAGGACTCAACGGTCATGAGCAGATTCATTAGATTCTTGCGGATCGGTACGGAAATGTCTGTAATTATCTTCGAGAGGCTGCACAACTCTTACGAAAAAAATCTCATTTTCTTGAACTCTTTCGTGCCATTCTATTGGTTCTTGAAATATAAACTCATGTAGTTTCATTCTCTCACAGATGGTGAGGACACACAATACCAATCAGGGTGGCCAAACACAAGCCTCACCCACAAGGGGTTGGGGCCGTGGTGGAGATAGGGGACCAGCCCGTGCAGTAACCGGGGCAGTGCCACAGGATCCCCCTATCGTTCAGGATCAGGTTCCCACCGATGGTGCTCCAGTGAGACAGGCTCAGTCACCGACAGTGCCTATAGTTATTCCAGGTCTTCAGGAGATCCTGGATCAGATATTGATGGTGTGTTCCAGTTTAGCTCAGGCAGTTGATATGTCTACTACTTCCATTGCAGCTCAGGCCGAGGGAGGCATTCAAACTCCAGCTGCCCGGACACCTGAGCAAGTTGTACAAGATATTCAGGCACCGGGGGTAGACCCTGCCCAGCCGGTTTCCCCAGTTAAGGACTATGTGGTTCCAGCTATGCCCGAAGATGAACAGCGTAGGCTGGAGAGGTTTAGTAAACTTAAGCCTACCACTTTTAGCGTGACAGAGAGTGAGGATGCCCAAGGTTTTCTAGATAAATGCCAGAGGATATTGCGTACTGCGGGTATTTTGGAGACCAGTGGGGTCTCGTTTTCTACATTCCAGTTTGTTGGTGTTGCTTTCACTTGGTGGGAGGAATTCGAGAGGCGTAGGCCGGTTGGTTCAACACCACTTACATGGCAGCAGTTCTCCACGATCTTTTTGGGGAAGTATGTTCCTCAGTCACAAAGAGAGGAGCACCGCAGGCAGTTTGAGCAGCTGCGCCAGGGAGAGTTGTCAGTTACTCAGTACGAGATGAGATTTTCCGAGTTGGCTAGACATGCTTCTACGTGTGTCCCTACTGATAGGGAGGGATTAGGAGGTTTGTATATGGTCTTACTTATTATCTTCGGATCTTGATGACCAGAAAGAGAGTGTCTGGAGCTACATTTGAGCAGGTAGTTGACATTGCTCGGGACATTGAGTCGGGTCGTAGGCAGGAGCGTGAGGAGAGGGAGGTCAAGAAGCCTCGTGGTTCAGGTAGCTTCAGTGGTGCCCCTTCTAGAGGTCAGTTTCAGCACAGTAGAGGTCGTCCATTCAGAGCACAGTAGAGGTCGTCCATTCAGACCTCCACAGTGAGCTCGCCCAGCTTACAGTGGTGCACCATCGAGGCAGGGTCCTCGCAGTTCTTATCAGGGAAGTTCATCTTTTAGTGCCCTTCCAGCTCCGAGTTCTTCCAGGGCATCATCATATCAGCGTTCTTCTATGTACGGTTCACCCGGTGGCTATTATGGTGGCAGGGTTTCTCGTCAGTTTCCATCTCCAGCTCCAGGTGGTTGTTATGAGTGTGGGGAAATTGGACATGAGTGGAGGCAGTGTCCTCGTCATCCTAGTAGTTCATCTAAGCAGAGGGTTCAGCCCTCGGGTTCAGCCCTAGTAGCTTCATCACCTACCCAGGCAGCCAGGGGTGGTAGTCAGGCAGCTAGAGATCGCCCTAGAGGGAGAGGTCGAGCAGGTGGAGGCATGCAATGTATTTATGCACTTCCGACTAGGCCTGATGCTATGGCCTCAGATGTGGTGATTACAAGTACTATTTCAGTTTGTCACACTGATGCTTTGGCTTTATTTGACCCTGGTTCTACGTACTCTTATGTCTCATCCTATTTTGCTCACTTTTTGAATATGCCCCATGAGTGTTTAGTTACGTATGTTCATGTTTCGACTCCGGCGGACGATACTATTATTCTGGATTGTGTGTATCGGTCGTGTCTTATATCTATTGGGGGTCTGAAGACCCGAGTGGACTTGATGTTACTCAGTATGGTCGATTTTGATGTGATTCTGAGCATGGATTGGTCATCCCCATGTCATGTTATTCTTGATTGTCAATGCTAAGACCGTGACAATGGCTATGCCCGGAGTTCCAAGAGTTGAGTGGAGAGGGTCTATACACGTGCCTAGCAGAGTGATTTCTTATTTGAAGGCTCAGCGTATGGTTGAGAAAGTGTGTGAGTCTTATCTTGCTTTTGTGAGGGATGTTAGTTGTGAGACTCTTTTTGTTGATTCAGTTCTTGTTGTCTGTGAGTTTCTGGATGTATTCCCGGCAACCTGCCAGGCATGCCACCTGACAGGGATGTTGATTTGGGTATTGACCTGGTGCCAAACACCCAGCCTATCTCTATCCCACCTTACCGTATGGCACCAACTGAGTTGAAAGAATTGAAAGAGAGGTTTCAGGAACTCTTAGATAAGGGGTTCATTCTACTGAGCGTGTCACCTTAGGGTGCACCGGTGTTGTTTGTGAAAAAAAAAAGATGGCTCCATGCGTATGTGTATTGATTATAGGTGGCTGAATAAGGTTACAATGAAGAACCGGTATCCTTTACCCCGTATTGATGACTTGTTTGATCAGCTTCAGGGAGCTAGGGTGTTCTCCAAGATTGACTTGAGGTCGGGGTATCACCAGTTGAAGATTCGGGATTCTGATATTCCTAAGACTGCTCAGGACCAGATATGGTCATTATAAGTTTCTGGTTATGTCATTTGGGCTAACCAATGCCCCCGCCGCATTCATGGAAATGATCAACAACGTGTTTAAGACTTACCTTGATTCGTTCGGGTAACGACCCGGTCCGTCGCTACGTAGAACCTGCATTATAATTTTTGTTATTGACTTTTCATATGTTGGTTATTCTGTTATTGATGTGTTAGAGTTTATAGGCTATAAAGATAGCCTTATAATGGGAAAAGTCAACTGAGAGTTGATTTATTGGAAAACGACCTCGAAATGTGGATTTCATGGCTCGGATAGCTTCGTTAGGTGATTTAGGACTTAGGAATGTATTCGGAATATTTTTGTGACGTCCAGTGTAGAATTAGGCTTGAATTGACGAAAGTTAGTTTTTGGCGATTCCAGATTGGCAGTGGAAAATAGGCTATCAATGTCGGAATTGAATTCCGGTAGTTGGAACATGTCGTAATGTCATTTTGGATATGTCTGCAAAATTTCAGGTCAATCGGAGTTATTTTGGGTAGTTTCGGCACCGTTGGTGGAATTTAGAAAATTCAAAGTTCATAGGCTTGAATTCGATGTGTTTTTGGGGCTTTGATGTTGTGTTTGATGTTTTAAAGGCTTGACTAAGTCTGTATGATCATATATGGTGCATTGGTATGTTTGGTTGGGGTGCCGAGGGGCTCGGAATGGTTTCGGGTGGTTAACAGGGAGTTTGGAATGGTTTTGATATTGCTGATGTTGCTGTTCCTGGTGTTTTCGCACCTGCGGATGGGAAGCCAAGGTCCTTGGTATTTTCCGAAGGTGCGAGTAAGTGGTCGCAGGTGCGGAACCCCTGGGCAGAAAGTATAAAAGCGTGCCTTCGCAAATTTTAGCCATCTTTCTCAATATTTCATCCGGGTTTGAAGCTTTTGGAGGGTTTTTGAAGAGGGGATTCGATAGTACTTCATTGAGGTAAGTTTTTGGACTCTAAACTCGTTTATATGTGATTAAAGGTCGGATTTATGGTGGAAAATTTGGGGGAAATCAGTGCAATTGGGTAATTAGGGCTTGGGATTAAGAGGCTTTAAAATGGGGATTTGAGGGGTCATTTGGACTCCGAATTTAGTATTCTTTATATGTACGGACTCGTGAGATGATGGAGAACAATTTTTGTATAAAAATTTCTCAGTTTCGGGACGTGGGACCGGGTTTCGGGTTTGACCAATTTCGGGATTTATATACATTTCGATTGGGATTAGTTCCTTAGCATATTATAATGATATACATCTAATTGTTGGTAGATTTGGAGCACTCAGAGGCCAAATTAGAGGCAAGGACACTGCAGAGTAGTATATTAGCCTGTTTTGAGGTAAGAAATGCTTCCAAACTTGGAACTGAGGGTTCGAAACCCCAAACTATTTGATATTTAATGTTAATTAAGGTGACACACTTACCAAGTGACGGGCATGCGGGCGTACACCGAATAATTGTAGCCTGGATCATCCCATGGCACTGTCTAAGGGTTATCTCAGGTTGATATTTGTACTGTGAAGGTGATATTTACCTTGAACGCAATAGAAATCATGCTAAGTATAAATGTTAAGGCTTCACGCCGATATGTTCAGACCGGACTAGTCGATTATTGTTGTCTCTATTTATGATTATTGTTTTCATGTACTCAGTCCTGTTATAGTATATGTTTCATGCCTCAGTCTCGTAAGTTTCTAGTTTATTCTATATTATCATTGGTTTGGGCTGATTTCATATGTTAGAGCATTGTGAGTGAGATTGGAAGTACTGACTAAGTGAGGCTTGGAGCCTGGTTTTGAGACAGTTATGTGGTCGGACTGCACACCGCAGCACCCTAAAATCATGCCTTCGTTGGCTTGATATAGTGCTTGGGCTGAAAGGAGCCCCTCCGGAGTCTTTACACCCCCAGTGAGCGCATAGATATTGAGGGATGGATCTTCCCTCGACATAGATCTTGTCCGAGTATTATGTTCCGGATATGGATCTTCACCGCGGGTATTATGTTCCGGAGATGGATCTTCTCCTGGGGGATGGATCGGCCTTTTTACTCAATACTTGGTGACTGTGTCACTTGTGCTTATGTAACATCCGGAATGGACTTTCCCTGGGCCGGAAGGCCGTAGCCTAGTACTGAGTGGACCACCTTATGAGAGTTTGATTACTGAGTATACATCATTCTTGATTCTATATGAATTCATGCTACTATGCACAGTTACGGACATATATTGATGCATCGTGTTTATTTCCTGATGTATCACTATCATGTCCAAGTTATATATTGTTGTTCGAATTATCGGAGGTTTAGTCTGTCACTACCTCTCAGCCCGTAGTTTGGTTTCGTTACTACTGAGTTGGTGTACTCATGTTACTCCCTACACCTTGTGTGCAGATCCAGCTACAACGGGATTCAGCTCTGATCGGTGAGTAGCAGCAGTTTCATCAGAGTTGGCGAGGTAGCAGCTGGCGACCGCGATCTCGTCTTCTCTTCCTTTTCTACGTGTCATATTTATTTTCAGACTATGTTGGTCATTTCTTTTTTTGGTTGTATTAAGTACTAGCAGCTCATGACTGTGTGACACTGGATCCGGGGATTGTAGGATTTGGGTTTTGAATTTCATAAACTGGTTTCCAAATTTTGATTTATTATTATTATTATTATCCACAGACTTGTTAAGAAAGATATTTTATTGGTAATTGCATTTAGCTTAGATAAAATGGGTGGCTTGCCTGATTCCACGGCAGGCGCCATCACGACTCCGGAATTGGGTCGTGACAGTTCGTCATTGTGTTTATTGATTACATCCTTGTTTATTCCCGTATCCAGGAAGATCATGCTCAACACTTGAGGATTGTGTTACAGAGGTTGAGGGAGGAGAATTTTTATGCAAAATTCTCCAAATGTGAGTTTTGGCTTGGTTCAGTAGCTTTCTTGGGGCACGTGGTGTCTAGTGAGGGTATTCAGGTTGATCAAAAGAAGATTGAGGCGGTGCAGAGTTGGCCCAGACCGTCCTCAGCTAATGAGATTAGGAGTTTCCTTGGTTTGGCGGGATATTACTGTCGTTCTGTGGAAGGATTCTCTTCTATTGCTTCTCCTTTGGCCAGATTGACCCAAAAGGGTGCTCTATTCAGATGGTATGAAGAGTGAGAGGAGAGCTTTCAGAAGCTCAAGTCAGCATTGACCACAGCTCCGGTTTTAGTTTTGCCTACTGGTTCGGGTTCTTACACAGTCTATTGTGATGCTTCTAGAGTTGGCTTGGGAGAAGTATTGATGCAGGATGGTAGGGTGATTGCCTACGCGTCTAGACAGTTGAAGGTGCACGAGAAGAACTATCCGGTGCACGAGAAGAACTATCCAGTGCACGATCTTGAGTTAGCTGCCATTGTTCATGCCTTAAAGATTTGGCGGCATTATTTGTATAGAGTGCAGTGTGAGATTTTCACTGATCATCGCAGTTTGCAGTATCTTCTAAGGCAGAAGGACTTGAATTTGCATCAGAGGAGATGGTTGGAGCTTCTCAAGGATGATGACCTTACTATTTTGTATCACCCGGGGAAGGCCAATGTAGTGGCCGATGCCTTGAGTCACAGAGCCGAGAGTTTGGGGAGTCTAGCTTACCTTTCAGCAGCAGAGCCACCTATAGCACTTGATGTTCAGGCTTTAGTAGGTCAGTTGGTGAGATTGGATTTGTCAGACCCTCCACGGGTATTAGCTAGCATGGCTTCCCGGTCTTTTCTTTATGATCAGATTAGAGCTCGCCAATATGATGACCGACACTTGTTATTTCTTCAAGATAGAATCCGTCGAGGCGATGCCAGGGATGTGACTATTGGTGATGACGCAGTTATGACGATGCAGGGCCATATTTACATGCCCAATGTGTATGGGTATTCAAGGGTTGATATTAGTCGGTTCCCACAGCTCGCGTTATTCTATTCATCCTGGTGCCGTGAAGATGTATCAGGGTCTAAGACAGCAGTATTGGTGGAAGCAGATGAAGAGAGATATTGTTGAGTATGTCGCACGGTGTCTCAACTGCAGAAGGTCAAGTATAAGCACCAGAGACCAGGTGGATTACTTCAGAGGTTTGATATTCCAGAGTGAAAGTGGGAGCGGATTGTTGGTCCCAAACGCGCACGCAAGTATACGTGGTCGTAGCAAGTAATATAATGCTAAATCAAATGTCGAACCCACAGGGACTTGTGTAAACTACTTGTTGAATCACTCTAATTGTTATTAAATCAAACCAAAATAAAATCTGGGAATGTAACTAATTTATACTACGAATCTATGGAATAACTAATTATCAAGTACGAAAGTATTGTTTTGTATTCAGTAGAGGCTAATAATCCAGGGTTGTGATCAATTCGCCACTCGTATTGCATTCTAATTAACTCTCCCCTTCATATAATTCACTCATGGTTGCTAATTAATCGATAAACGCTCTCATAGCCTTCTCCCGAAGCACTACTCGCCTATTCCCAATAGATTAACGCCTATATTCCTATGAAATTAATCTATTAGAATGCACTAAGATTAAGATGTTTAATTAAGCACGGTGACTAGGTATATTCCTATCCTAACCACAAATCCGCTCCCCTGAAGGGTTAAGATCGCGCTCTCTTCAATTCTTCTCTAATCTATATACGGCTTTCCCAAGCATAACATAGATAGTATATAGAACCTAATTGCTGGCCAAACAATTAAGCAATTAAACACAGAATTGAAGAAACAACCATATATTGAGTGAAAAATAATCAAGGTTAAATTAATGTCGAATAACAATATCCATGGCTAAACCACAACCCCAGAACAATGGGTGTTTAGCCATTCATGCTATAATCAAACAATTGCATAAGTGTTGCATAAATTGAAAATACTAGAATAAGATGAAGAAAACTGAGAAATCCTTCGCTTCCTAATGATCCCGTGTGTATCTTCTCTCCAAAATGGCGTACCTCTCCCAAAGTTGTGTTTTTTGGGTCTATTTATATGTTTTGGGACAAACCCTAAACGTGTAGGATACTTCTAGTCAAACCAGGAAACACTTAAAACCTTCAAAACTCAGACTGGGCCGGATCAGGGACCAGGCGTTACAGGCCAACGCCTGGCTAACGCCTGGCCAGTTCTGGCGTTATGGGTCAAACGCCCCCCAAACGCCTGGTCTTACCAGGCTTTATAGCCCAAACTCCCGGCTAAAGCCTGGTATGACCAGGCTTTATAGCTCAAATGCCCAGCTATAGCCGGGTTCACTCCTTTTTGACTCTTGAGCGTATTTTTGACATTTATGCATCCATTTAGCTCGGCTTCCATCTCCAATTCACCTACACATGAAATAGACTCCATTGCACACATACGACGTGTATTTTTATCATTAACGCACATAAAGTGTAACGCACATAATGCTTTAAACCATGAATTATAGCCACACATCAACACCCCACACTTAAACATTTGCTCATCCTCGAGAAATCAAACTACACTCATGAACACAACTTATTAAGCAAATCCCTTAACACGTTATACCAAGAATTTTTAAAACAGTTTAAGCGCAGAGGTGTAACATCCTCGCCTCAATAATCGACTCACATATACCATGCTTTATTCCCAATCCACTCACTACTCTAACCTAGGGTCAACAACATTACCTTTCCTTCATGAATCATGTGCCCTCACCAAATCCAAGAGCTAGTTCCACACACAAATGAAATTTAAGAACACTTAGGAACTCAAGATAGAAAGAATTCACTCACTCTCATAAAGAATATTCATATGCCACAAAAGATGCACCATAGGCTTGCCCGTAGTGTACTACTCTACCAATCGAGCTTATTCAGTCTAGGATCAAGTAGGACCTTATTTGGTTGTAATGTAGGCTGCGGGGCGGGTAGGATACATTTAGATATAAGAGTGACTACACCTCCCTAAGCACTTTAATACATATACTTTAGCATTCAACTTCAAACTTATATTAATCCAAACTCCACCTTCCCCTCAATGTGTATTACCCCATACTTCTTTAAGCACAATTACATTAAGAGTCACCACTTGTCAAGTAATATATATATATATATATATATATATATATATATATATATTCACAATAATACAGCTATTTTGTCCATTTCCTTTTTTTTTCTAAGTGACTCTTACTTTTTCAAAACAGTGCATCTTTCTCCTTATTTCAATTGTTCCCCTAAAAAACCAACCTACCACACCACACTATACTTTTCTATATTTCATCACATTTTCAGTGCTTACGAGAGGTGACAAGGTTCAAATATATGATCTATTCAAACAAAGGGGCATGGCTTGTAATGTGGTTACAAAGAAACATGATTATAGGCTCAACGGGGTTAACTACGATACATAACAATTAGGTGGATAAAATGTACACAGCTGGCTCAACAAAGAAACGCCTATATCACTTCCAAGACTGAACACAACTACTATTTCGCTTTGCACACACACGGGGCAAGTTCTAGACATCAAATGCAATGCATAGAATAACATACAAACCTCACACACACATGGCACATAATTCACTCACGATTGGATCTATCACGACACTCCAGTCAAATCAGTTAAGAAAACTTAAGAATCCACAATTTAAGGTATTTATCCTAGAGTCAAAAATTGAGCCTAAGAGTCACAACCAGAGTACTGACTATTCTAAAAGCATCACAAAGTTCTGAGATATTACTGCGATTAATTTCTCAACCATGTGGTTCCTACTCCTACAATTAAAAAAAACTTGGAAAAGAACCGCGGTCCAAAGAAAAACCAAGGGGGAATTACTACACTACCTAAAATAAAAATCTTTTTTGTATTTTCTTTAGACTTACTTCCCCTAAGAAAACTGTCTAGGATATCCATCGTTGGGAAAAGTCCACATATTTCTAATTTTTTTTTCTAATATAAAAAGACTAATAGAAAAAGCTACAAAAACTTAAAAGAAAAATAACTTACTAACGTGAACAACTAAAACTACTAACAAGAGAACACACTAAACACAACAAATATGTACAACACGCCACACTTAAATCATGCAATGTCCTCAGTGCATCACATATAGCAAAACAAGAAATAAAAGTAAGGTGGAAGAAACTCCCTGATCACGCCGCGTCGTCATCCTTTCCATTAGTTTTTCTTTCCATGATCCTTCGAGCAAACGCTTGAATCACTACATTCCTCCCCTTTGAACTTATGAATTGGACAAAATTTTCAAACTCTATATATTCCTAAAAAAATTAAGAAGTTAACTCTGAAAGCGAATAAAACTTGGGTTGCCTCCCAATAAGCGCCTGATTTAACGTCGCGGCACGACGCAGAATCTCGCCTCACTAATCAGCGAGCACGACCTTGGTCTTCTCACGATTTATGGTACCACCCCAATAGTGTTTGACTCTATGTCCATTCACTAAAAATTTTCTTTCACCATGTATAGCTCGCAACTCAAGTGCACCATATGGGGTGACTCTCATTATCTCAAATGGGCCTGACCATCTCGATTTCAGCTTTCCGAGAAACAGTCTCAGCCTAGAATTGAATAATAATACATGTTGGTCTGGCTCAAAATGACGCGGCTTTATATGTTTGTCATGCCATCTCTTGGTCTTTTCCTTGTAAAGTTTGGCATTTTTGTATGATTTCAACCTGAACTCATCCAATTTATCCAACTGCAGCAATCTTTTCTCACCCGCGGCTTCAAGGTTCATGTTTAGCTTCTTGATGGCCCAATATGCCTTATGTTAAAGCTTTCCCATAGACCAGCTTGTACGATGATGCCGCAATTGGTGTTTTGTATGTTGTTCTGTATGCCCATAAGGCATCATCTAACTTAGCAGCCTAATCTTTCCTGTTCACACTCACCGTTTTCTCTAATATTTGCTTAATTTCTCTGTTGGATACCTCTACTTGTCCACGTGTTTGAGGGTGATATGTTGTTGCAACTCGATGACGGACCCCATATTTAGCTAAAAGGTTATTCAACAACCGATTGCAAAAGTGGTTTCCTTCATCACTAATCAAGGCACGTGGAGTACCAAATTTGGAGAATATATTCTTCTTCACAAACGCATCGACAACCATGGTATCATTCATCGGCAATGCAATTGCCTCCATCCATTTCGACACATAGTTAACTGCCAGCAAAATGTATTTATTTCCCCTAGATGATGGGAATGGACCCATAAAATCTATCCCCCATACATCAAAAATCTCTACCTCCAAGATATTATTCAAAGGCATCTCGTGCTTCCTTGTTATTGTTCCTGTTCTCTGGCACTGGTCAGACTTTTTAACAAATGCGTGAGCATCTTTGAATAGCGTTGGCCAAAAAAAATAGATTATAGCACTTTCGCCATTTTTCTATCGCCACCATGATGGCCCCCATATGGTGATGCATGACAATCATATAGCCACAAGTTCCACTTCTTTATCAGGAGTACATTTCCTCAATAACTAATCACCACATTCATTGTACAGGTAGGGCTCATCCCAGTAGTTAAACTTCACATCGCGTAAGAACCTCTTTCTTGCTTCAGATTCTATTTCCGGAGGAAGTACCCCACTCACCAGATATTTCACATAATCAGCATACCACGGAGGTGGGTCTTGGGTTATAGAAAAATGTTGCTCATCAGGAAAAGCTTCTTTAATATCTCCACCCTCCTCCACATGATCATGATTTTCCAGTCTCGACAGATGGTCAGCTACTTGTTTATCAGTGCCCTTTAGGTCTCTTATCTCCATATCAAATTCCTGCAACAATAAAACCCAGCGCATCAGTCTAGCTTTAGATTCTTTCTTTGTAAATAAATACCTGATTGTTGCGTGATCTGTGTGGACTATAACTTTTGTTCCCACCAAGTATGCCCAGAATTTTTCAAAGTCCCACACCACAACTAACAGCTCCTTCTCAGTGGTGGTGTAATTCTGTTGTGCATCATCAAGGATCTTACTCGCATAGTAGATGGAATAAAACACTTTGTCTTTCCTTTGGCCTAGCACTGCCCCAATTGCATAGTCACTTGCATCACACATAAGTTCAAATGGTACTGACCAATCAGGTGCAACAATTATGGGGGCAGCTACCAATTTCTTTTTGAGCTCCTCAAATGCCTTCAGGCAGGGTGCATCAAAATTGAACTTGACATATTTTCCAGCAACCTGCACAAAGGAGTGGCAATTTGAGAAAAATCTTTAATAAAGTGCCTATAAAATCCTGTGTGTCCCAAGAAACTTAGGACGCCCTTCACTAAAATTGGTGGATCTAGTTTTTCAACTGCCTCCACTTTTGACTTATCAACTTCGATGCCACTTTTAGATACTCTATGACCCAAAACGATGCCTTCCTGCACGATAAAGTGACACTTCTCCCAATTTAACACCAGATTCATTTCTTCACAACGGGCCAACACCATGCTCATAGTTTTCAAAAAATCATCATAAGATGACCCAAAGACTGAGAAGTCATCCATGAACACCTCTACGAATTGTTTCACCATGTCAGTGAAAATAGCCATCATACATCTCTGGAAGATGGTTGGTGCATTGCAAAGACCAAATGGCATTTTATTGAAGGCGAAGGTGCCATAAGGGCAAGTAAATGTGGTCTTCTCCTGATCCTCTAGGAATATGAAAATTTTATTTTAACCTGAATACCCATCCAGAAAGAATTAATATTCCTGCCCTGCTAATCTGTCCAGCATTTGATCAATCAATGGGAGTGGAAAATGATCCTTGTGGGTTGCTTTGTTGAGCCTTCGATAATCAATGAAAACTCTCCAACCCGTAACAGTGCGGGTAGGATTTAGCTCATTCTTATCATTGTCAATCTCAGAGTTCCCTAAATAAGCATAGCGTAAATGTGCTGGAAGAGGTTTGAGTTCCATCTTTGAGCCTCTTCAATAGATTGCTTAGGATGGGTTAGAGTAACAGGGTTGTTCAAATTTTCCTAGCCCGTGGAGGTAACTGCAGGATACTTCAAGAACATTCTCAATGTCTCCCCTTGTTTCATCCCCACAGTCTTCTTCATCCCCAACTAACACTCGCTCAAGAGGGTCAACATGACTCATGTAGGGAACTATTGACGCCGATTTGCTTTCCACTACAGTAATCCTAGATAGCTCTTCATAGTGGATAGGTAACTTGAGTGCCTTATAAACATTAAACACCTCCACTCGATCACCAACTCGCATCGTCATTTTCCCTTCACACACATCAATCATAGCTCGGCCCGTAGCTAGGAAGGGACGCCCCAAAATAAATGGGACTTCCTGATCAGGCTCATAGTCCAAGATAATGAAATTAGCTGGGAATATGAAAGAGCCCACCTGAACCAGCACATCTTCAATTACTCTCTCAGGATGAGCAAGAGAGAGATCAGTCAATTGTAAAATCACTGTTGTTGGGCGTGGCTCACCCAACCCCAACTGCTTGAACACAGATAGCGGCATCAAATTAATATTTTCCCCAAGATCGCACAAAGCTCGCCCGACTACATGCTTACCAATTGAGATTTGGATAGTAAAACTACCCGGATCTTTTAATTTCTAAGGTAGCTTGGTTTTAATGTTTAGCTAACATCCTCAGTGAGCGCCACGGTTTCGAACTCAGTCAGCCTTCGTTTATTGGCCACAATGTCCTTGATATATTTAGAATATTTAGGCACCTCCTGCAGAATGTATACCAGTGGAATATTGATTTGTACCTGCTTCAAGAGGTCAAGAAACTTTTTGTATGTTGCATTATCTTTAACCTTTTGCAACCTGTGAAGGAATGGAGGGGGTGGACTCGCAACAAATAGTGGGGGTTGCTTAGCCACCGCCTCCTTTGCTGGCTTATCTGATTCTTTCGGGTTGATTCAATAGTGGATGGTTTCTCATTAAACGTTACCTGCTTTCTCTTTTTGGACTGAACTTCTTCCAATTGCTTCCCATTACTCAATTATATAGCATTAACAGATGCTTTAGGATTATCTTCAGTGTCACTTGGAAGAGCCCAAGTTGGTCGGGTATTTTGAGGACTGGTGAGTTGCCCAACTTGAATTTCTAAATTTCTCATCGCTACAGTCTGGGCTTGGTGATCAGCCATTATTTTCTGATTGAAATCAAGTTGGTCGTTCATCATTCTCTTCATAATCTCCTCAAGGCTTGCTGATGGTTCAGCCTGGGGTGGTTTGTACTGCTGTTGAGGTGCTGGATGCCTGTAGTGATTCTGAGTGCTTTGATTTCCACCCCAACTGAACTTTGGGTGGTTTCTCCAGTTGGGATTATAAGTGTTTCCATATTGATTTGCTTGTCCCCTATTCGTGTTACCCACAAAGAAGACAGACTCTGCATTAACCGGGCATAAATCACTTGAATGACCCTCTCTACAAAGTTCACAAAATACCTGAATCTAATTCACTGGTTGGGCCTGTTGCACTGGTTAAGATTGTTGCTTGTTAATGATCAGGTTCATCTAATTTACTTGGTTAGTCAATGTGGAAATCTAAGCTGACAATGCTGAGACCACATCTAGTTCAAGAACCCCTGATGACTGTTGAACCACATTTCTCCCCATCTCACCTTGCCAGTCTGGATTGCTTTTGGAGAATTTATTTATTAATTCAAATATTTCATCATATTTCTTGTCCAACACCTAACCTCCGGTTGCTGCATCTACCACAATTTTTGTTTGCGGATGGAGCTCTTCAATAAAGGTGTGAACTAACACCTCGTTTGTCTGATTGTGATGAGGGAAATCTCTGAGTATCCCCTTGAACCTTTCCCATCCTGAATATAAAGATTCACTCATTTTCTGTTTAAAGGATACTATCTCACTCCTGATCTTTGCAGTCTTTCCCGTAGGGAAGAACCTTGCCAGAAATTTTCTCGCCAAATCGTTCCATGTTATAATGGAATTAGCTGGTTCTGCCTTCAGCCATCGCTTTGCTTCTCCCAATAGAGAGAATGGGAAAAGCGTGAGCCTCACATAATATGGCGTGACCCTGTTAGTGATATAAGTATCACTAATCTCCAAGAAGTTCAGAATGTGATGCTGAGGGTCCTCGTGTGGAAGACCCATAAACTACCCATTTGCATGAAGTAGCTGGATCATGCTCTGTTTCAGCTCGAAGTGCCCAGTGATTCTGGGCTTCACGATGCTAGAGGTAACATTAGCAATACTAGGCATTGCCACCTCCTGAACATCCATGTGTTGTTCCTCTGCCATGTTCACAGGAAATTGGATGAGGTCTTGAATATTGTCTGTATCTCTTGCTTCTTGCAACCTCCTGTGAAATGTTCTCTGAGGTTCGGGGTCAAAGGCGTCAAGTCTATTCTGGCTTCTGACCCTATGCATTCAATCAAAGTTCCTGATATTAGAGCAAAAATCACGTGACGTTAGACTCAATGAAATAAACAATTAAAGCAAGTAACTAGAAAGTAGTCTATATTCAAGTCCCCGGTAACGGCGCCAAAAACTTGTTGGTCCCAAACTCCCACGCAAGTATACGTGGTCGTAGCAAGTAATATAATGTTAAATCAAATGTCGAACCCACAGGGACTTGCGTAAACTACTTGCTGAATCACTCTAATTGTTATTAAATCAAGCCAAAATAAAATCCAGGAATGTAATTAATTTATACTACTAATCTATGGAATAACTAATNATATATTCCTATGAATTAATCTATTAGAATGCACTAAGATTAGGATGTTTAATTAAGCACGCTGACTAGGTATATTCCTATCCTAACAACAAATCCGCTCCCCAGAAGGGTTAAGATCACGCTCTCTTCAATTTTTCTCTAATATATATACGACTTTCCCAAGCATAACATAGATAGTATATAGAACCAAATTGTTGGCCAGACAATTAAGCAATTAAACACATAATTGAAGAAACAACCATATATTGAGTGAATTATAATCAAGGTTAAATTAATGTTGAATAACAATATTCATGGCTAAACCACAACCCCAGAACAATGGGTGTTTAGCCACTCATGCTTTAATCAAACAATTGCATAAGTGTTGCATAAATTGAAAATACTAGAATAAGATGAAGAAAACTGAGAAATCCTTCGATTCCTAATGATTCTGTGTGTATCTTCTCTCCAAAATGGCATACATATCCCAAAGTTGTGTTTTTGGGTCTATTTATATGTTTTGGGACAAACCCTAAACGTGTAGGATACTTCTAGTCAAACCGAGAAACACTTAAAACCTTCAAAACTCGGACTGGGCCGGATCAGGGACCAGGCGTTACAGGCCAAACGCCTGGCCAGGTCTAGAGTTATGGGTCAAACGCCCCACAAACGCTTGGTCTTACCAGGCTTTATAGCCCAAACGCCCGGCTAAAGCCTGGTATGACCAGGCTTTACAGCTCAAACACCCAGCTATAGTCGGGTTCACTCCTTTTTGACTCTTGAGCGTATTTTTGACGTTTATGCATCTATTTAGCTCGGCTTCCATCTCCAATTCACCTACACATGAAATAGACTCCATTATGCACATACGACGTGTATTTTTATCATTAACGCACATAAAATGTAAGGNGGCCAGACAATTAAGCAATTAAACACATAATTGAAGAAACAACCATATATTGAGTGAATTATAATCAAGGTTAAATTAATGTTGAATAACAATATTCATGGCTAAACCACAACCCCAGAACAATGGGTGTTTATCCACTCATGCTATAATCAAACAATTGCATAAGTGTTGCATAAATTGAAAATACTAGAATAAGATGAAGAAAACTGAGAAATCCTTCGATTCCTAATGATTCTGTGTGTATCTTCTCTCCAAAATGGCATACATATCCCAAAGTTGTGTTTTTGGGTCTATTTATATGTTTTGGGACAAACCCTAAACGTGTAGGATACTTCTAGTCAAACCGAGAAACACTTAAAACCTTCAAAACTCGGACTGGGCCGGATCAGGGACCAGGCGTTACAGGCCAAACGCCTGGCCAGGTCTAGAGTTATGGGTCAAACGCCCCACAAACGCTTGGTCTTACCAGGCTTTATAGCCCAAACGCCCGGCTAAAGCCTGGTATGACCAGGCTTTACAGCTCAAACACCCAGCTATAGTCGGGTTCACTCCTTTTTGACTCTTGAGCGTATTTTTGACGTTTATGCATCTATTTAGCTCGGCTTCCATCTCCAATTCACCTACACATGAAATAGACTCCATTATGCACATACGACGTGTATTTTTATCATTGACGCACATAAAATGTAAGGCACATAATGCTTTAAACCATGAATTATAGCCACACATCACGGATCACTATGGACTTTGTAGTTGGATTCCCACGGACTTCGATGGGTTTTGATGCTATTTGGGTCATTGTGGATCGATTGACCAAGTTCGCGCACTTCATTCCTGTCAGCACTATTTATACTTCAGAGCGGTTAGCTGTTATTTACATTAAGGAGATAGTCCGGTTGCATGGAGTCCAGTTTCTATCATTTCTGATAGAGGTACACAGTTCACATCTCAGTTTTGGAGGGCCGTACATAGAGGTATGGTTAGTGATATAGAGTTGAGCACTGCATTTCACCCTCATACCGACGGGCAGTTGGAACAGACTGTTCAGATTTTGGAGGATATGTTACGGACTTGTGTGATTGATTTTGGTGGTTCATGGGATCAAGTTCTGCCACTAGCGGAGTTTGCATATAATAACAGTTACCAGTCCATTATTCAGATGGCCCCTATGAGGCTTTTTATGGTAAGAGGTGTAGATCTCTGGTCGGTTGGTTCGAGCCTGGTGAGTCTAAGTTATTGGGCACAAATTTGATTCAGGATGCATTAGAGAAGGTGAAGTTGATTTAGGAGCAACTTCGCACGGCGCTGTCTTGGAAAAAGAGTTATGTGGACCGTAAGGTCCGGGATATGTCTTTTATGGAAGATGATAAGGAACTGCTGAAGGTATCACCCATGAAAGGTGTTATGAGGTTCGGAAAGAGAGGAAAGTTGAGTCCTAGGTTCATTGGTCCTTTTGAGATACTTCAGAAGGTTGGAGAGGTGGCTTATAGACTTGCCTTGCCACCCAGCCTGTCGAGTGTTCATCCGGTATTTCATGTGTCGATGCTCAGGAAATATGTTAGTGACCCATCTCATGTTTTAGACTTCAGCATTGTTCAGCTCGAGAGTGATATGTCATAGAAGGTAGAGCCAGTAGAACTTTTGGCTCGCGAGGTCAGAAAGTTGAGGTCCAAGGATATAGCTTCAATGAAGTTACAGTGGAGAGGTCAACCAGTGGAGGAGGCTACTTGGGAGACCGAGTGGGAGATGCAGAGAAAATATCCTCACTTGTTCGAGAATCCAGGTATGTTTCTAGACTCGTTCGAGGACGAATATTTGTTTAAGAGGGGGAGAATGTAATGACCCGGTTGGTCGTCACGTAGAAACTTCATTATAATTACTGTTATTGACTTGTCATAGGTTGGATATACTGTTACTGATGTGTTAGAGTTGGTAGGCTTGAAATCGGAATGGTTGTAGTGAGAGTTTCACTTAGTCTTTAAAAACGGCCTTATAGTTGGAAAAGTCAATTAAGAGTTGACTTATTGGTAAACATCCTCGGAATGTGGATTTTATGGATCGGATAGCTTCGTTAGGTGATTTGGGACTTAGGAGTGTGTTCAGAATATTTTTGTGATGTCCGGTGTAGAATTAGGCTTGAATAGCGAAAGTTAGTTTTTGGTGATTTCCGATCGATAGTGGAAAATAGTATCGGGGTCGGAATGGATTTCCGAAAGTTAGAACAGGTCCGTAATGTCATTTTGGATATGTCTGCAAAATTTCAGGTCAATCGGAGTTGTTTTGGATAGTTTTGGCATCGTTGGAGGATTTTAGAAATATCAAAGTTCTTAGGCTTGAATCCGATGTGATTTTGGTGTTTCGATGTTATTTTTTGTGTTCCGAGGGTGCAACTAAGTTTTAATGATCATATGTGATGTGTTGGTATATTTGGTTGGGGTCCTGAGGTGCTCGGGATTGATTTTGGGTGATTAACGGACTCATTTGGACTTAGAGAAATAGATGATTTGCTGGTGTTTTCTGCATAGGGATTTACCCTATGCGTTCGCGGAGAGGGTATCGCATTCGCATAGGGAAAATTGGAGGGCTGAGGTAATTTGGTCTGTGCGTTCGCGGTTAGAGAGGTGCAAACACGGAGGGTGAGGAGTATGGGCAGTGCGAACGCGGTTGGGGAGGTGCGTTCGCGTAGTGTGTGAGGCGTATAAGGGACCCCAGGCCCATTGGTCTATGCGTTCGCGGGGCCTATGGGTGCGTTTGCGGAGGCTTGGCTAGTTACACTGTGCGTTCGCGGGCTGACACCCGCATTCGCATAAAAGGAATTATGGGGCCAGTTGGGATACTCTATGCGAACGCAGTCGTTTGAATGCATTCGCGAAGAGTAAAAAATCCGGGCAGTTATAAATTAAACCCTTTCGCGACCATAACGTATTTTTACACCATTTTGATTGGGAAAAGTGCTTAGAGGCGATTTTGAAGAGGGGAAATCATCGTTCATCATTGAGGTAAGTATTTTGGACCCAAAAACTCGATTATAGGTGATTAAGGAACATAATATCAGTGTTTAATTTATGAAAATCGGTAGAAAAAGGTGGAGTTAGGGCTTGAGATTATGTGACTTTTAGGGGTCGATTTGAGGGGTCAAATGAACTCTGATTTTAGCGTTCCTTATATGTACGGACTCGTGAGATGATGAATAACATTATGGTATAAAATTTGTCGAGTTTCGAGAAGCGAGCCTGGGTGTCGGGTTTTGACCGATTTCGGGTTTTGTACTTAAAATCGATATTTTTCAATTGGAATTCATTCCTTTAGAATAATTTGATGATAAAATCTGAACTTGGTTGATTTGGAGCACTCAGAAGTTGATTCAAGAGGCAAGCATATTGCAGAATAGTTTTCGGGCTAGTTTGAGGTAAGTAATGTCTTTAAATCCTGTCCTGAGGCTATGAAACCCCGGACTTTGCACCCTTTCACGGGTTTTGGATTCCACAAATCGGGAATTTGGAAATATATCCCTTTTTAAGCGACTATTGAGTTGCAAAACCACTTTTAAAGCCTATGCTTAATAGTATTGATATATTTTGATATGATTTGGGCTGCAAGCCATGTATGGGGCCTAGTGCCGATCTGTTTACCCCTTGGGGGATGTTTTTACTATTTTCCTCACTTGATATGTTATGATTTTCACTCAGTCATTTCCTGATAATTGTTTCAACACTCAGAGTATTTTGATATTATTTCTTGAAAATGAAACACTGTTTTTGGGTCAAGAACCCGGTATAATGATGGCCCGAGTGGCATGTTGAGAATGTCTGACTGAGTGAGAATGCGGGCCAATATTGTGAGGATGTTACAATATGAGAGAGGATGAGGTCCAATATTGTGAGTGATTTATGCCATGATGTGGCTTATTTATAGCGCTTGGGTTGTAGGAGCCCCTCTGGTGTCTATAAACACCCCTAGTGAGCGCAGGTACCTATTGAGTGTGAGTGATGCCCGTGGGGCTGATATTGAGTGACTGTGAGGTTGCATGATTGGCTGATATTGAGTGACTGTGAGGTTGCCTGATGGGCTGATACTGAGTGATGGTGAGGTGCTGAGGAAAATTTTTATGAGAAATGGTTATGGCCCGAGGGGCAGATTTATGATGATTTTACTGAGTTTTTTACTATGATTCACTTCGTTTTTCAAACTGATTTTTACTGAGAGTTTTACTGAGATATATTGAAATGATACTTGTTTCAAAGGATTTCTGGAAATTTGGTTTTCGAACTTATGTATTTGATGAATACTTTATGGTGACTTGGTATTTTAATGTTTTTGTGAATTGGTATATTTGTGATGTGTGTTTCGTATTTCTCGGACTGTGATCTATTTTCATTACTACTGAGTTGGCGTACTCACCATTGTGCCTCTGTGCACAGATCCAGGTGTTGGTTTAGATCAGTAGCTATCTTTGTTCGTTAGCAGCAGCTTTGAGGGATTTCGAGGTAGTTGTCCAGCGTCCACAGCTTCTCCATTTCCCTTCTTCATATAGTATTAGAATTTGGTTCACAGACATTGATTAAGACATTAGCAGAGTAAGTTTTATTTCTTAGATGCTCGTGACCATGTTGACTCCAGTCTTGGGAGAGTTGTTTAGACTATTATTGGGGCGTTAAGACTTAAAGAAATTATTTTATGTTATGTTTGTTATTTATTATTGAATTATGAATTATTTTAATAGAACAAATGGGTAGTTATGTGATGGTTGACTAGCCTAGTTCCACGATAGGCACCATCACGACCAGTTAGGATTTCGGGTCGTGACAATTTGGGTGGTTCTAGACTTTCTTAGGCTTCTCAAAAATGATAAACCTAGGTGAAATTCAAAACAAATAAGTCTTCACATAAAGACAATTAAAGGCCAATGTTAGCCTCCACACACAACTATAAATGCACGCGGGCATAGTTCATATTATGCAGTAGGCAGTTTCAGAATCGAGGTGTTGCTTAAAAACCTATAGGCATGGCTTCTAAGTGACCGCACAATTTTAGAATATCTCATAGGCAGTGATGATATTCAGATTATCTAGATTACAAATTACAAGTCATGAAAACCTATATACCTGATCTCTAAGTGATTTGTGAAATGGGGCAGTGAAAGCCATTTCGAAAAAACTCAGGATTACTCTTAGTTGATCCTATTGTGATTCTTCTAAGCGAGTAGCAGTATTTATAGCTAGATTTTTCTAATAATTGGCATATTTATCGTGTTTATTCCTATAGGCATGTTATCTAAGTGGGCAGAGTCATAAGACAATAGAAGCAGTCGATTAGCTAATCAATTAAAGCCCTATAGACATGGTATCTACATGGGAATTAGCAAGGGCATATATAAACACGATCCTATAGGCATTGTGAGCATGTCATTTTTTCCCTATTAGAAATACTCCTACAAAATTAAAGACATAGATTTTGTCCAAATTATTTTTTATTTTATAGGATTTTTTATTAATTTTTTTCATTTTATGCACATTTAATTTTGTTAAAATCATGAAAAAATGCCCCAAAAATGTCAAAAATATCATGTATTGCATATTAGATTTTGTATTCATATTTTAGGATTAATTGGTTAATTACTTGCTTTATTAAAATGAAAATCACAAAAATATATTGTTCATTTTTATATTTTTTAGCTTTAAATATTAGATTAGTCATTTCCTCTTTATTAATTTAGAATTAACTAATTTTGTATGTATTATAAATAGGTAATTAATTTTATTTTACAGATTAGATTAATTTTGGATTTAATTAATTTAATTAGGGTTTTAAAATTAAAGAAAAGAAAAAGCAAAACAAAGAAAAGGAAAGGAATTCAAATAACTTGGGTGTTTTATTTTGGGCCACCCAAATTTCAGTGGCCCAAATTTCCTTTTTTACCCAATTTTGCCCCAGGCCCAATACCCCACAACCAATCCAAACCCACTTACCCAAAACGACCCTATTTCAACCCCAGTCCATCTCAGCCGTTGATCCTTACAGATCCAACGGCTGGGAACTGAGCCCCTAAATCCTTTATAACCGTCTGAACCCCACCTCCCCCAAAAACCCTAGAGAGCGGTCTCATTTTCCCTCTCCCATCTCTCAAATAAAACCCTAGCCGCCTTAAGACTCCCCACCGTCTCCGTCGTGGTCCGTCAACCGAAAATCACCTCACGGATGCGGACCACCTCCAATCCATACCATATTAACACCTGATGATCACCTCCTCACCCTATTTCCATATATCACAACAGTTTCCTTCAAACAAGCTCAAAAATTCTCGAATCTCTGATCTAAGATCCGAAACCCTAATTTTTCCCTTCCGATTTTCGTTCAATTTTTGGGATATTTGAACCAAGGACTTTCATTAATCGATTTCCCTTGATGAGAGAAATAGATTAATGGTCATCTAAGTTCATTTTATCCCGTCGAGGTTGGTCCGAGTTCGTGACTGGTTTCCCCAAAACAAACCTTGGGTAATTCCTTTTCCGTTTTCTTTTATCTTTATCTTCTGTCTTCTTCTATGGTCATTTTCTTGTTTAACCTGCATGATTTAGGTAATTGCAATGTTAGGTCTTTTTATTTTTGTTTGATCTTGTCTATTTGTATTCATTTGTTTAGGCTAATTGAAACATGCTAAATTTCATAATTATCCGAAGTTTATTTTTGATTGCATAAAATTTAGGCTAATTAGGATTAGCTTTTTGGTTTTGTTATATTGCATGACTTTTTGTTTTTCCCATTTTTCTGTGGTTGTTTCTCTCTTGAATTCGTTTATTTTATATTCAGAGTTTAGTTTAGGTTGATTAGAATAGTTTTAATCGAATTCAAAAAAGGGTAATTAACAAGATGCTTGGTTAACTACTAGAAAGATCAGTTTAATTGCTAATTTCTTTGATTCAATCATTTGCAAACTACAACAACAACAACAACAAACCCAGTTTGATTCAATCATTTGGAAGCTAATTAGATTAATTTCTAAGGTTTCTTTGCATCATCATTCTGGGTTTTGTTTGGTTAATGTTTTGGATATGAGTCTTTAAATCAGTTTTCTTGCTTAAGGTTAATTAGGTAAACCTGTTAATTCACTAATTAGGTTTAGATTGTTTGGATTAAACCCTCGATACCCTTAAGCTTAAAACTAATTTCATAATTGAAAGGTAGTACCCCAAAGATTTAAGGTGGTACAATTGAAACAAGGTTAGGAACTTCAATGCTAGAATCATCCAGTTGGTTCTAGAAGGTCCTAAATGGATCTTCGAAATCAAGTTAGGATCAGAACTTAGGGTATAATTGAAATAATCAGTATTTGAAGGGACAAATTTGGAATTTATAAAGAGTAAAATATCACAATGTTCAAATATTGTACAACTGTCCCCATTTTTAGCATGAAAAATGTTGGAATTGGGCTGAAAAGGACAGACAGATATCCAAATATGTTGTACTATCTGACATTTAGGGAATTTAGGGTAGAATATGCCTTTTTGATATTTTTTGGTATACCCTATAATAAAAAGGTACTCTTTCATTCTGGATAGATTTTGGAGTAGCACATAGTCACCTAAAAAGTTCTAAATACAAGGAGTAAAAATTACTGCAGCTTTTCTTGCTAAAACATCAGTTTTCTGGTTAGGATTCTGGGTTTTTTCTGGTATTCTAATTGTTGAGAATCTAAGTACTTATCCTTGGGATTCCTGGGCTGATTTCTTAGTGGTGTTGTTTGGTTTCTGGCTGTTACTTCCTCTTTAAGTTTCAACCATCATTTCACTTTGTTTTCTATTGGTTTTTGCTTTTTAAGGTACTGATTTCATTCTGCAATTATGTGTAAAGATTAAATTTTAGCGTAATAGATCAGTTGTAATTCTCATATTTATTAAGATAATTTGTAATTACTACCAGTTTAGTATCAATGTGCTGTAAATACAGCACGACGTTTTAATCATAGTTGTTAATGGTTTTTCAAAGTTGAAGTCACCTTTTTTAGACATAATGTATTCAGGATTCAAGGATGTTTCATTTAATTAACTTAGAACTAGCCATTGTTCCTAGTGGCGTGTTAATGCAGCAAATTAAAGTCCATAATATGGCTATTCAGCATGATTTGATTTTCTTCTACAATTTAATGAATGTTCTGTTATTTGTGTGCTTAAAGAAAAATGGGAATTTCAGTTAAGGCCTTAATACATTAAGGCCCCTTTCTGCTAAAAATGGTTGGGCTTGGTATTAGCCCCAATTGAGACCACATGGTCGAAGCCAGACCTGACGTGGTCTTTAGACTCCTTTTCCGCCTGGGCCCAGCTTCGAGTCCAATCCTCATGCCTAGCCTTAATGGAATCCCTAGATAGATGGATGTTACATTTTAAAATCTTAACAATTTGTTGGTTATGCTCAGCGACCCTGGGTCACTTACGAACTAAAGTGTTGCTTTGAAATGTTTCTCAGTATAAATCATCTCGGTTTTCTAATCCAAGGCCCTAACTAGCATTCTCATATACACCTTTCTGACAAAATAAATTCCATAATCCCTAAGTTTCCATTTCATGAATCAAAATCCTTACATTCGAACGTTAAATTAGTTTAGAAAATTATATAATGGTCGAACATCGTAGTATGCTTTAGGCGCGTAATTAACTCTTCGTGACTATGGGTACCGTTCCCGTGACATAGTTATGATACCTAATTCCCAAATTCGGGTGTGCATTTTATGTGACCCGGTCATAACAACTTTGAACAATATAAAAATAAACATGTTGTAAATCACGGGTGCATTTCATGTGACGCGGTTTGCAATGTGTACCAAAACAACAAGTGTACGATAATTGTGGCTTGTTCCAGAAATAAATCCATAATAATTAAAAGATATTAATGTTGATACCCAATTTTTCCTCAAATTATTTTTAAATTTGCATCTATACCTTCAAAATCAGATTTTCATAGCAATTGATATTTTTCTATAATTTTCCCACATTTTTATTAATTTATTTTTAATTTATCCAATATCTTATTCCTAATAATTAATTATAAAATTGCATTAAAAATAATTTTAAGCATTTATTGACTGAATATGTTTTTTTTGTCCTATTAAGAACAAATTATTTCACAACTAGCCAAATTAGCATGCTTTGGCTATAATTGCAATAACTTTGCAGTTATAGCTTAATCATATGTTTTATGCTATTTTTACTCAATAAATAGCCTTTTTATATTTTTAATACTAATTAATCATTAAATTTAGTTTTATTAAGTATCAATTTCATTTTTATAATTATTTATCTATTTTAATTGGGTATTTAATAATTAGCCACTATTATTTCAATTCTAGCCTGATTAAAACCGGATCCCTAACCCAATAACCTGGCCCAAACCTAAAATCCTACCCGGTCGAAGCACCTATTAATCTGAACCGTTGATTAATTTAAATCAACGGTCCAGATTCTCCCTTACCAAAATTAAACCTACACAACTCCCCCCCCCCCATCTCTCATTTCCCCCTCTTATTTTCACTCAGTCGACTCTCTGAGTTCTCTCATCTCTCTCTCTCTCTCTAAACGCTCCACCTACTGAGCCCCTGTCCTCCCTTCTCCGGCCACCTCTTTGCCGGAATCCATGGAGGTCTTACCTCCTACCAGCCTTATGGCTTCCCCCTTTGCAATTGTGTCACCGTTTGAGGCTCTCAAGTGAACTAGAGGCGTTTCAACTCATCTCTCCGATCCCATGCCATTTTTTCGGCCATCTATGGCTGGTCGAGTAAGATATACCATTTTTCGGCCAAATACGGGTAATATCTCTAAGTTTTGTTCTTCTTTTCTGGGTTCTTTTAGAAACCCTAACTTCAAATCCTCCGATTTCTTTAGATTTGTAACGCATCTATGTATATTATGAGGTTTCTACATGTTTTCTTCAGAAAATCTCCCTGTTTCTAAATGATTTCTTCACTTTCAAAACTAGGGTTTCTTAACCCCTTTCAAAAAACGATTCTTATTCTGATTTTAAGTGTTTTCTACTGTGTTTGAACGATTCTCTTATGATTTTTCTTGCTATCTAATTTATTATGCTAAAAGCCCTAATTTTTAGGCTGTCTCTGATAATAGGCTCGATTAATCTGTATGTGTGCTTGCATCTCATGAGCGTTCTGTGCTTTTTGTGATTTTTACCCTATTTACATTATAGGGTTTTTGATTCTTGTTTACTATGTGTTATTCCAGTACTTTTTATCGTTTAATAAGTATTGATTTTTTATATAATAATCTTTATTGATTTTGTGTATTTTCCTTAAAACTGCGATACTTTCCTTTGAGTAATGTTGGTTGCCTGATTTCGAGTGTTTCCTTACTTGTGTGACACTTGCCTTAATTGATAATTGATTCCCTGTGATTTCAAGGGATCTCTTACTGATTTCCAGAATTATATCTGCCTTATTTTTGTGAGTAAAACCTGCTGTCAATTATTAATATACACTTTCCTTATTTGTATATTCTGTATTTAGTCCTAATTGCATGTCATATACTTTTACTATCTCTTACATGGTAAAATCAGTTCTTCAATCGATTATCTTTCCTTATTTATCACAATTATATCCGTTTGAACTACGACTCCCTAATTAAAGGGAGTACTTGCACTGATTGGATTCTGATTCTGATTATTTCTATAATTGTGCTAAACTAGTACTTCTTACCATATTCTCTAACTCGTTTTCAAAACTATAAATACTCTACTCTCTCCTTAGCATAACACACAAACAAATAATGTTCCGAACTCTCTTATACACACACATATTCTCTCTTGCTATTCTTGCTGGTTATTTGCCACTCTCAGCTGGCTGCAAGCCAAGACTGAGTATTATACTCTATTGCTCTTCACTCTGTGCTTATTCTCCTTTAACTGGTATGATTTCAGTTTAACTTAAAGCCTCCAAAACAACATGTTTCTTTTAGTACTGCAATTCATCTTGTGCCTACTGTGCTTTTACTTGTGGTTCTGTTGTTTGCTCTGTAATTAGCATATCTACTTTATGCCTTAGTTTATGTGATTCCTATACCCCTTCCCCTCAGCATGATAAATATGGACAAACGGAAGTTTAACTCCGAAAGAAGCACTTCATGAAGCATCCCGAAATTTAATTGATTTATTTATTCCCTTTTTACATATGGAGGAAGACAACTTATATTTACAGGACAATCAACACACGGTTCCTTTATCCCCTTTTACCTTTCATGATAAATTGGCTAAACTCATAAAAAACAAAAAAAAAATAGCATTGAAATCGATTTTTATTGACCAATCAGAATTGCCTTCCAGGATCTATAATTGCCTCAAAATGTCCAATATATATACATTGTTGGACCTTTTGAATAACAGCCAAGAAGCCCCTTTAGCACTCCCTCAATCTGATTCTGTTAAGTCCCTAGCATGAACACCTTTGTGACAAAATGATTTATGTGGTTATTTAGGTTCTGTACAAGTCTGTAATACCTTAGTACTTCTCTGATTGTAACTTGTATGCAAACCTGTTTCTATGTCTGGCCTATTTGTCCCCAATCCTTTCTACCCTGTTTGTGATTGTTGAAATGGTTCTCTGTACTTGTCTTGTGTGTGCTATTTTGGTTCAGAGTTGTTGTTCTTATTGCCCTACTCACTTCCTTTTGAAACTGTTTTACTAAAGTCAATTCTTCTGCTGTTTTCCAAAACTTATTGCAAACAAGCTATTTTCAGAAACTGTTTTCTCAATTCAACTCTTTCAAAACTATGTCAAACACTCTCACTATACTCTTAGAAATCTAGGTTCTTCCACTTTAATGTGTGACTGCTTTGGGATCCCTATGAGATCCATCTAAACTATGACACATTAGAGCTGGCCCTTCCACACTGCACTTACTCAGTATAATTTTGAAAATCTGGGTGTGAGCACTGCCCGGGATCCCTTGAGGTCCTTAGGGAACTCTGACACACCTGGATCATGTGAAAGGCTGTGAACACCAATGGCATTGAGAAATTCTAGAGACTTTGGGCCTATTAGTAGGCTCCCTATAGTGTAACTTCTTCTATTCTTATTTCAGTTATGTAATTTATGTTAATGTTCTGTAATAATTATTATAAACAACTCTTGGGGATAGATAGTGAGAAGGGAAGGGGTAACTATGCATGCTTTAGCTAGTAAAAGGGTAGCAACCATGCTATTAGGATTTATTCCCTATCTGCGCAATAGAAATCATTCTTAGGACTCATATGTGCAAGATCATTAGAGATCATGCTCTCTAGGTCTTACACTTTCTGTTTTCAGCATATTCATCTACTGTCATCTCATTTCAAAAATCATGTGCTAATAACAAGTATTTTACAATCATGTTCTACACTGCCATGTACACTTAGAGATCCTGTTTTAGGCTAAACAATATTAACCAACATGCCACCTCTGCATATTCTGAAAGCATGTTTAAACATTGAAATATTTGTGGATGTAGAGATCATGTTTAGGCTTCTGATTCTGCATCATTATGCATCTCTGTGCACTAGATACCATGTCCTTAGGATTGCATCTTACTCGCTTAAATACACTTTTCCTAATTACGTATGCATACGTAATTAGGTAATAATTAGCTTTTGCAAAAAACTGGTAATAATTCTGAATTTTGAACACCTAGGACAGCATGTTTATGTAACACAATGTCAAACAACTGGTAATAATTCTGAATTCTGAACAGCATGTTTAGGTAACACAATGTCAAACTTCACTTAGCTTTTGCAAACAACTGGTAATAATTTTGAATTCTGAACACCTAGAACAGCATGTTTAGGTAACACAATGTCAAACAGTCCCTCTCTAAAAAGTAATTCTGGCAACTGGCATTACTGGCTCACACCTAGGCAAGCTTTAGTTGGTTAATTTGTTTAAAACTGGAAATCTGCTTTTTTGTGTATGCTGCCTAACACTCAACAAGTTTAAAAATCAGTAGGCAAACTGGTTAGGACCTTTCTGAGTTATAAAAACTCAGTCTGCATGTTTATTATATTCTGAATTCACCTAGACACCATGCCTTAGGATTCTGAACTTAAATACTGCCCTTAATTTGTGTTTGAGTCTTGCTGCCCATTTGCATTACTTATGGAGGTAAACTTGAGCCTTTACCTGCTTTTCTATGTTCCCATTTAATTGCAGTCCTATATGTTTTTTTATGTCGCCTTAGTGTTGATAACCAATTTTTCCTCAAATTATTTTTAAACTTGCATATATACCTTCAAAATCAGTTTTTATAATAATTGGTATTTTTCTATAATTTTCCCACATTTTTATTAATTTATTCTAATTTATCCAGTATTTTTGTTTCCAATAATTAATCACAAACTACATTACAAATTATTTCAAAACTTGTCTTGGCTTAATATATCATTTTTGTCCTATTAAGATTTAATTATTTCACAAATTAGCCAAATTGGCATTATTTGGCTATAATTGCAATAACTTTGTAATTATAGCCTAATTACATATTTTATGTTATTTTTACTCAATAATTAGTCATGTGTATTTTTTATACTGATTATTTGGGTATGGAGTTTCCACCTCTCCTCGACCTTATGGCTCCGTCTTTCATGCATGTGTCACAGATGGAAGATCTCAAGTGACCCTGAGGCAATACACTCCCATCTTCAGTCTCATGCCATGTTTTCCGGCTTCCTATGGACGTTCGAGTAAGATCCTTGCACTCTCCGGCCAAACGCCGGTGATATTTAAGTCTTCTTAAACTTTTTGGGTTTACTCTAAGAAACCCTAGCTTTAAATCGTCCGATCTTTTTAGATCTGTGACGGATCTATGTCTCTTTTAAGGTTTTCACCTGTTTACTCTTAAAACCCCTTTGATTTTCAAACGATTCTTCATTTTTTAAGAACTAGGGTTTCTTAACCCTTTTTTAAAAACGCTTTATCTTCTGATTTTTAGTACTAATCTATGATTCCCAGTATGATTTTTAAACGTTTTCTTGAGTCTCCGCTTTACTCTGATTATTCTGGTGAAACCCCAATTTTCAGGGTTTGAGTTTGTCTTGTTTGCTATATCTGTATGTTCTTCTGGATTTTCTCTGTGTTTTATGCTTCTCACTTTAATTTTGTTGTTAGGGTTTTCAACCTTCTGATATCTCTATGATTTCTTGCTTAAGGTTTCTCAGATGAACGTGCTATTTGTTGTTTAGTAAGTCTGATTATTCGATTAGCGATTGTTTACCTAATACTCTACTGATTATGTGCAACTCTTCGTAAAAGCTGTGATATTTTATTCAAATCTATGATTTTGTGTATGTCCCTTGTAATTCTGTACTTATTTCGAATTGTTTCTTTATTTGTGAGATGCTTTCCTTAGTTAGCACTAATTCCTTGTGATTTTCAGTCTCCTCCGTGATTCTTTGACTGATTTTCAGAATTAAATTGTATTCTACCTTATTTATGTTCATAAATATGCTTTCAAATACTTAACATATATTTTCCTTACTTGAAATATTCTGCATTTGGTCTTTATTACATGCTACATGTTTTTACTACTTTTATTAGGGTAAAATCAGTTTAAGTTGATTCTTTCCCTTATTTGACTCTGATTGAGTCTGTTTGACTGGGACTCCCTAATTAAAGGGAGTACAGGTCTGTGATTGATTCTTATTGAATATTATTTCCTTATTATGTTGAACCGGTACTCCTTACATTATTTTCTACTCGTTTTCAAAAACTATAAATACTTTGCTCTTTCTTTAGCATAAGACACCAACCAACACACACACGAACATATTCATTGTTCTGTACTTTCTCTTACTCTCCTACACACACTCTCTTACTTCTTTTGTTGATCACTTTCTACTCAGTCGGCTGAAAGCCAAGACTGAGTAACTCTACTGCTCTATTTTCACTCTAATGCTCTCCATTTTGCACTCACTCTTTCATCTAACTGGTATGTTTTCAGTTTAAGTTTGAAGCTTCCAAAAAAATAGTTTCAGTTTATATTGCAATTCCTTCTGTTTCTGTTATGTTTTTACTTATTTTTCTATTGTTTACCCTGCAATTAGCATACCTATTTACTAGTGTATCTATCTTATTACTCTCTAATTCAGCATGTCTACCGTTTTTCTACACGTTTCATTGCACTTCTTCCTTACCCCCTGACCCAAGTACACAATAAGCATGTACTTATGTAATACTTAACCCTTCCCCCTAAACTAATGTGTAACTCCGTTTAGAACCCCTCAATCTAAGGTTGTTAGGTTCCTGGAATGAACACTTTGTGATAAACTATTTCTGTGACTATAAGTATGTAGTACTTTAATACTTCCCTGGTGTTCCCTTCTGTGCAAATTTGTTCTATTGTGTCACTTACTTGTCCCCAATACCCTTTCCCTGTTTGTGTTTGCTCCCTGAGCCATGTCTGTTGTTCTGGTTTTGAGTTATTAACTGTCCTGTTCCTTTTCTTTTAAACCAGCTTTCACTAAAGCAAACTCTATGTTATTCTCCAAAATCATTTTCAAACTGTTTTTCAAATCAATTCCTTCAAAACAATGTCAAGCACTCTCACATATACTCTTAGAAGTCTAGTTTCTGCCCCTTTAATATGTGACTGCTTAGGGACCCAATGAGCTTCCTCTGAACTCTGACATATTAAAGCTGACCTTTCCACACTGCACTTACTCAAGTTTTGGTTATGAATATGGGAATGAGCACTGCCCGACATCCCTTGAGATCCTTAGGGAACTTTGACATGCCTGGATCATGTGAAAGGTTGTGAACCAATGACATTGAGGCATTTTGGAGATTCTGGGCCTATCAGTAGGCTCCTTATGGCATAACTTCTTCTTTTCTTATTTTAATTATGTAACTTGTGCAAATAGTCTGTAATAATTATTGTAAAACTACTCTGGGGCTGGATAGTGAAAAGGGAGGGGTAATATGCATGTTATAGTTATTAAAGGTAGATAACATGCTTCTAGGTTTACATTTCTCATATGTGCACTAGAACTCATGTTTAGGACTAATGTATTCACACCATCTCATGCATTAGATATCCTGCTCCTTAGGTCCCATGTTTACTGTTTCAGCATCTCATTTTTGTATTATTGTTTATCACTTAGAAATCCTGCTCTAGGATTAAACGTTATTATAAATCACCTACTCGTGCAAACCAGGTCTAATAATGTTGTAATATTGTGGTACATCTAAAAATCCTTCCTTAGGAAGCTCTGCAATCATGTTTTGTACATTTAGAAATCCGGACTAGGAATTCTGCATACAAGTCATTTTGCATCTCTATATGTGCATATTAGATATCATGTTTGGGGTCTCATTCTACGCCTAGTTATTGATGCATGAAAAAAGCTTAAAAACAGTTTCACCATGTTTCCAAACAACTAGTAATAATTCTGTATTTTTGCAACACCTAAGTACAACATTGTTTAGGCAAAACAACTCGTAACAGTTTCTTTAGTAAAGATAGTAACTATTGAGCACTATCCCACGGCCTAGGCAAGCCTTAGGTGATTAAAGTTGTTAAAACTGGAAGTCTGGTTTTATGCAACCTAACTATCAACAGGTTTAAAATCAGTAGGAAAAACTGATAAAGACTTCCTCTCTGAGTTATGAAATCAAATCTGTTTCTTTGTCATTTTAAAATCGCCCAGATACCATGCTTTAGGATTTTGAATTAAATGCTAGACCTTAACTGTGTTTGAGTCATGCTGCTTATTTGCATTATCTGTGGAGGTACTTGGGCCTTTATTTGTTTGTGTGTTTATCCCCCTTAATTGCAGTCCTATGTGTTCTTGTTTGTCGCCTAGTATTTTTCCTTTAAACCTGAGGGTCTGCCTAGAAACTCCCTCATAGGATAGAAGTCCTAAATTCCTCCAGGGGTATTAAGAAGGGACAAGTAGCAAGACGCAATAGCGGTCGTCGATCAACACGCGTTTTAATTACCTTTACAGGGTGGGAAGGGTAGATATAGATATGATTACCGGTGCGCTAATACCACGTGTAGCCCCTCTTTGAGGAGTGACATACCGAGTATTGCATTGATGTGATCCATATAACAAATAAACCTAGGACATTCCTTATCCCATATGCATGTTTAGAATATAATTCTTTTCCAAAATCTACTTAGCCATTACATATTTTCAAACTTAATAACACATGTGTGCTTAAACTATGAATCTTTCAAAACTATCTACTATTTTAAACATTAATTGCTTACTTGCTAATTGTGAAAGTTCACAAAAGTTGTTTGGTCGGGTACCACAGTTGTGGATTCTGAGGGGTGCCTAACACCTTCCACTTAGAATAATTTTAAGCCCTTACCCTATCTTTGGTTATCAAACTAGTTCGTAAATGAACCCCTCAATAGGTTCCCTAACGCACCTTAAATCGTTAGGTGGCGACTCTTCCAAACTTGCAAACCCCTTTCCCAAAAGGAAACGAGTTGTCCCTACCAATGTCAAAAACCATTGACCGACCCCGAAAGGAGTTTGGAAAAAAGGGACGCGACAGCACGGCGACTCTGCTGGGGATTTCAGGATTTTACGATTTTTCAAACTGCTTTTTGAATTTGTACCTCTTCCCATTCCCCTTATGTGCAATTATTTGTCTATTTCTTTCAACCATTTAATTTCCTTCAAAAGTAAACTGACATGTTTTCTTGTTTCTTTACTTTGTAAGAGCTTTTAAATTATAACTGTTGTACTTACAACTTTCACAACGTGCAAATACATGACTACATGTTTTATTGCTTATTGCATAATCATGATTCAACATCATACTCCACTCGTTCCAAAACAAAATCTTATAGCAACGCTTGATAAGTGGTTTCTCCCTTCCTATATTATCACCCCTAAATTCGGAAAGGATTATTTGCGGTAAAACTAATCGATCAGCAGTGCAGTAGACGGTTTGGTGCCTTTCCCCCTTGAGTTGTCCACTCAAGGGTACTAGTATAAAACCCCATAGAAACCTTACTCTGTTATATTGTTGCATGCATCATGGTCAAACCTATCCAGGATAATGTGTTGTCTGCATGACAGCCTTTAAGATAGTCTTGTCCAATGTCCACCTGGTTTCCACAAATCCCAACGGACATCATCACGTTCTGTGCATCTATTTGGAGACTGAATACTTACATGCTAATCATTGATGTTAAATAGTCTAGTCTGGTAAGGGTCAGGGTCAGGGTCTAATCATGTTTTCCTTGTAGAAATATGAGGCACGAAGTCCCCAGATTCGACATGGTCACCAATATCCACCCAAAGCTGCTGAATTGGTAGGAGGAGCTGCATTCTAGTGACAAAAAACTCGTCAAGAATATTTGGGTAATCTGCCGTCCCTCCTGGAAATCCATCCTAACAACATGATGATAGAGGCTGCCACCCTATTCTGGGATTGTGAAAGAGCTGTCTTCCGCTTTGCGTACATCAAAATGACACCGTTGTTAGAAGAAATAGGAGTACTGGCCGGTTTAGTTTGGGAAACTCTGGGTTTTCTAATGCCTGAGAATCGCACAGGCAAGGGTTTCTTAAAAATGATGGGTTTAAAGAAGAACGCAGAGTTAGGATGCCTGAAGGAATCATACATCCATTTTGACTACTTGTATGACAGGTACAACCACAGCAAATCTTACCCTACCTTCCATGATGAATTCGCCATCACATCTTTGGGACACATTCATCGTAGGGTATTCATCTTCATGGTTTGCTTCCTGGGTCTGATTGTATTTCTGATAAAGAAAGAAATAATCCATACTAGGTTGGCTATGGTAACCAAGACACTAATGGAGGGAATTGGTGAGCAAACTTTCAGCATTGTTCCCATGATCATTTCAGACATGTATCGAGCCTTAGAACAATGCCAAAGAGGAGCAAAGCACTTCGAGGGCTGCAACTCTGGCTTTTAGAACATCTTCAAAAGGTCCAGTACCGGCAAGAGTTTCCGCGAAGGGCGTGGAATGACCACATCTCTTTACATCACCCAAAGCGAATGGCTTATATTCCTGACTGGTTTACCCAGCCAGAGAATGCCAAAGAGTGGGTAGAGTTCTTCGATAATCTGACTGAAGAGCAAGTTCAATGGATGTTCGAGTGGTTTCCAACGGAAGATTTCATCGTCCGATCAAGAGATGCACCATTCTTGATATTGATTGGTGTGAGAGGAACATATCCTTACGTACCTCTCCGGGTTATGAGACAAGCTGGTAGAAAACAAGTCATACCAAGGGTCGACAAGATGAGTCCTTTCCGGGCTCACTTTCAAAATGATGATAGTCCTCACAAGTGCCAAGCCCAACACATGTGGCACTGTAAGATCATAACGGAGAAAGACACAATTGAACCAGACAAATATCACGCAGATTGCACCCCTTTCTATTCGGGTTGATTGGAAGACAATTAGGATGGTCTAGGCAGGCCAGGGTTCATCTGAGGTCACAGGATCATAGATGAAAAGGTCGAGGCACAGGTCAAGTATAATCAACTACACAAGAGAATCCGTGAAGGTGAGAACGAGAACCGCGAGATACATGAGTCTAAAAAGAAGTTGATCGACGAATGGAAAGACATGGCCATCAGTACCAATAGAAAGACGGGATACTTGGAACGAGGCATAGTCGAGCTGGAGGGTAAATTCATTAAGAGGGTTCAAGACTGTCAAAAGGTTGAAGGGAACGAAAGAGGACATCTAGCCAGAGCATACCTACTACTAGAACTTCGCGAGCTAGGGAGTCTGTTCAAGGGAATCAAGGATGCCGAACCTGGGGAAGGTCCTTCTAGGACCAAGTAGATAGGATTTCCTTGTCCATTTTATCAATGTAATAAGGTCAATGTCCATTACTGATTTTATTGCATATCTAGTGTCGTTTTGGGATTCGTCTATTTTTACATCAATGAAATGAGACATTTAGCATTTAAAGTTCTCCAAATTAATTTGTCGCTAGGCCTACCTCGGGCACAATGAGGTTCCCAAATTAGGACGCGCTTTACATTTTCGCACTATGTGTTTAAATACTGCAATACTTTTCATAATCTTCACTGACTTGGCTACCTTTTATATTTGTTTTTTTCCTTTTTATTATTCCCCTCCCCAAAGGTTGGTTCGTGCATTCTGGCATCATCATCCTACCTCACAAGATCCAGGCGCCCTCCACCCTCTCCTCCTCCTAGTCCTCCCAAATGCAAAAACAAAGGCAAGAGGAAAATGGAAGATGCAGGCAACATCAGGAAAGAAAACACAATTGAACGGGTAGAGGCCACTAATGGCCAGGGTATTCGGGTTCTGAACGAGACTATGTCGCAACTTGAACAGAAATTGTTGAAATTCCAAGAAGAGCTTGATTAGGTTCGAAATCCGGCAAACCTATCATTCACCCTCAGCGGCTCAGACGTCAACCTCCCCAATATCCAGAATCCTACACCTCCTCAAAACATACCAAAACAGCAAAATCATCCTGCAGCTCATCATCACACTACTCCACCAAAGAATCAAACCCTTCCAACACCATATAATACCTTCCATGCCCCAAGGAATACTCCGCTACTCATTCCAGAGCTTCAGAACTCCACAAATGACCACCATTACGCCCAGGCACCAGGCCAACCCCATATATGTAGAAACTATGCCGCATTCTACTCGGCCCATCTCATATACACCTGAGTCTGGTGAAAAGGATCTGCTTATCAGGAACTTGGCTGGGGAACTTAAGAAGCTGACCAGCTGGGTTCAAGGCGTCGAAGGAAACAAAGGAGTCGAGGGGCTGAACTATGAAGACATCTGCATCCAGCGCGATATCGAACTGCCCGAGGGGTACAAACCTCCTAAGTTCTAAATGTTTGATGGTACAGGTGATCGGAGGGTCCATCTGAGGACCTACTGTGACAAGCTGGTTGGAGTAGGGAAGGGAAAAAATATTCGCATGAATCTGTTCATGAGGAGCTTGACAGGAGCTGCACTGTCTTGGTACATCAACCAAGACCCCAGGAAATGGTCGAATTGGGTAAGTATGGCGTCTGACTTCATGGATAGGTTCAGGTGTAATACAGAGAATGCACCATCTTTGTTCTAGATCCAGAATCTGAAGAAGAAGCCCATAGAAACATTTCTCGAGTATGTCACTCGCTGGAGATCCGAAGCTGCTAAGGTCAGGCCCGCCTTAAACGAAGAACGGATGAATAAGTTCTTTGTCCGAGCTCAAGATCTGCAATACTATGAGTGGTTGATGGTGATTGAGAACCATAAGTTCTACGATATTATCAAATTGGGTGAGATGATCGAAGAAGGAATCAAAAGTAGTATGGTCACTAACTTTGAGGCTTTGCAAGCTACAAACAAGGCCCTACAGTCCAATGGTGTGTCCAAGAAAAGGGATGTTGGAGCCGTGATGGTTACATAGAGGACCAAATCCCCACTAAAATATCAAACCTACCCAACATCTCCACTTACATATCAGCCAACTCAAGACTACCAAGCACCCTCTCCCTCATACCAAGCACCACCACCAACATATCAATCACCTCCACCCTCTACATATCAACCCACTTCACCCAAATATTCCCAGCCTGCTCCTATCTACCACACCTACAACTCTCAACCATCCCACTATCAATCACCCCCTGCACGCCAAAATTTCCCTAGACCTCGGCCTAATTTTGACCGAAGACCTCCTAAATAATACACTGCGATCGCCGAACCTATGAACCAGTTGTATGAGAAACTAAAGGCTGCTGGTTATGTTACCCCCATCCATGTTGTAACCCCTGAGAATCCTTCCCAGTGGGTTAACCCAAAAAAGTCATGTGCATACCATTCTGGCATGAAGGGACACACCATTGATGAATGCTGCTCTTTGAAAGATAAGATACAGTCCTTGATTGACAACAAGATCATTGTGGCAAAAGAGTTCGCTCCCAACGTCCGCAACAATCCACTCCCAGACCATAAGGGTGGAGGCATCCACATGATTGAAGTAGAGGAAGACTGGGACCCCCGAGGGGTCGATTGGGTTGATCATAGAAGGTTACGATCCAAAGAAACCAGCAGTTACTCTTAACCCAATCATAGTCTAGATTCAGTCGTCTAAGGATGCTTAGGTAGATGTGTTTATACCTTTTGAGTTTGAAGCAGCACCACCCGCGAAGGAACCTACACCAATTGAGGTCGAAGTCATGCCTCCGGCAAATGCACCCGCACCATTTGAGGTTGCAGTTCTGCCACCTGCTAAAGCACATGTTCCATTTGAAGTGAGGGTAGTTTCACCAGTTATGGTGGCGATATCAACCATGCCACCCTTCTATACTAATGTTGTACCATGGGATTATGTAGCTGAGGCAAGAAGGAAGGGTAAAGTCAAGATTGAAGAAGCTATTGCAGAATAGGGTATGACAAGAACTGGTAGAGTCTATACGCCTGAACATCTAGCTGAATCAAGAAAACAGGCTTCCAATGGGCCACCGGGTCCAGATGAACTTTGGAGGAAAGTACAGGCCAAGTAGTATTCTGTCATTGACCAGCTGAACAAGACCCCAGCTTAGATATCCATTCTTTCCTTGCTGCAAAATTCAAAGGCATACAGAAATGCTTTGTTGAAAGTGATGAATAAGGCGTATGTGCCAAACAATATCACTAGTGGTGAAATGGCCAATATGGTAGGCCAAGTGTTGCAGAGCCATAAGATCACCCTTCACGAGGATGAGTTGCCGCTTGCAAAGCCCTGCACATCACTGTGCAATATGAAGATTATTTCATCACCAGAATTCTTATCGACGGATGATCCAGTCTCAATATTTGTCCGTTGATAACACTCAAGAAATTGGGAAAAGGGCTACACGAGATAAGAGAGGGAGCAATAAATGTGAAAGCTTTTGATGGTTCTTAGAGGTCCACTATTGGTGAGATTAGCTTGTGCTTGAAAATGGAGCCAACATGGTTTGAAGTTGA
This sequence comes from Nicotiana paniculata, assembly GCA_005239505.1. Classification (NCBI taxonomy): domain Eukaryota; kingdom Viridiplantae; phylum Streptophyta; class Magnoliopsida; order Solanales; family Solanaceae; genus Nicotiana; species Nicotiana paniculata. The sequence goes on from ML340649.1 coordinate 64,997, forward strand.
ATTTCAAGTAATAGACGTGTCAGCGTCCTACAACTTGCTATTGGATGGCCATGGATACATGCTACTGGGGCCGTAGCATCAACACTGCATCAGGCAGTGAATTTTGAATGAAATCACTAAGAGGTAATCATTCATGGCGACGGAAGCAAACCTATTTACAGTCTCCAGACTATTCCGGTGATCGAAGGTAGAAAGCTGGGTGGAGAAACTTATCACCATATTGAACGGGTAAATGCCATAGACAAAGTCAAATTGTGGGATAGAAAAATCGAGAGTATACTGAACTGGAGTACGTACGAGCCTAGCAAAGGGATCAGCAAGAATCTCCACGGAATCTCCAAACCCATAAAGATCAAGAAACATGGCACCACCTTCGGTTTGGGATACGAATATAACTGGGAAGAATTCAATAGTTGGTCGCCACCATGAAGCAGTCCTTATTTCCCACTAGAGCCACCGATACCGCATCTAGAGCAGACCTTCCATCAGGCGGCATTATCTATGGGTCAGAGGAAGAAGAGGCACTTGCAGCATGAGGAACTTATTCATAGAAGACGATGACACGGATTTTTGTGTCGTTCTTGATCAGGAGGGGGATGAAAGCCCTTCCATTCAGGCTGTGAGAAGAGGAGCATCCCTCAATAATTGGACCATCATAACAGCCAGAGGCCGACGAGCTTCGGAGTAGCAAGGCTAAACAAGCACTATTCATTGTCTTCCATTAAATGATTTCCCTTTTCGCACTTTCATTTCTGCAATAAAGATCTTCAATGTTCAAAACATTTATTCAATTTATCAAAATCACTTTTGCATTTTTATGAATCGATATTTATTACTATTGTTTTTCTCTCATTTCTTTATCTATACAGCATTTCTATTACTTGTCTTGATGAACCAATGATTGTGACAAGCAACGAGACAACGCCACAAACGGACATTGATTCGGAAGAAAAAGAAGATGATATACCTGACGAAATCGTCAAAGAAGTCGAGAGTTTTGAGAACAGACCTAAGTCTAACTTGGACGAGACCGAAATCGTCAACCTGGGAGATTCAGAAACTATCAAGGAAACTCTCATCAGCATTCATTTGTCACCGTCAGAAAAGAATGAATACACAGAATTTCTAAAGGAGTATGAGGATATATTCGCATGGTCGTACAACGGCATGACTGGTCTAAGTACGTCCATTGTTTCTCACAAACTACCAATTGATCCAATGTTTCCGCTAGTCAAGCAAAAACTCAGAAAGTTCAAGCCTGACATAAGTTTGAAAATCAAGGAAGAGGTCACCAAGCAGATCAACGCTAAGGTTGTCAGGGTTATGGAGTATCTAACCTGGTTAGCTAACATTGTGCCAGTACCGAAGAAATATGGGAAGGTCAAAGTCTGTGTCGACTACCGGGATCTAAACCGGGCCAGTCCGAAAGACGACTTCCCTTTTCCAAACATACACATCCTGATTGACAATTACGCCAAGAATGAGATACAGTCATTCGTGGATTGCTTTGCTGGTTACCATCAGATCTGGATGGGTGAGGACGATGCTCAGAAAATGGCTTTCATTACGCCGTGGGGAGTATACTTCTATAAGATGATGTCGTTCGGTCTGAAGAACGTTGGGGCCACCTACATGATAGCCATGACCACTATCTTCCACGATATGATACACAAGGAAATTGAGGTATATGTGGATGATGTTATTATCATCAAGTCCAAGAAAGCTGCAGACCACATAGAAGATCTGAGGAAGTTCTTCAATAGGTTGCGGAAGTAGAATTTGAAACTAAACCCCGCGAAGTGTGCATTCGGGGTTCCTGTTGGGAAATTGCTTGGGTTCATTGTCAGCCGTCGAGGAACAGAACTGGATCCGTCAAAGGTCAAAGCCATTCAAAAATTACCACCGCCAAGGAACAAGAAAGATGTGATGAGTTTCCCGGGGCGCCTTAACTACATCAACCGATTCATAGCACAATCTACAGTTATATGTGAGTCGATATTCAAGATGCTTAAAAAGGATGTCGCGACCAAATGCATCGATGATTGCCAAAAGGCTTTTGACAGGATTAAGGAGTACTTGTCAACACCGCTAGTCCTAGTACCACCTGAGCCAGGTAGACCTTTACTACTCTACCTTGTAGTATTGGACAGAGCTTTTCGACTGTGTTCTGGGGCAGCACAATGAGACAGGAAGGAAAGAACATGTTATTTATTATCTGAGCAAGAAGTTCACTCCATATGAGGCTCGGTACTCTCTATTGGAAAGCACCTGTTGTGCTTTGACTTGGGTAGCCCAGAAGCTGAGGCATTACTTCTGTTCCTACACAACATACCTCATATCAAGGATGGATCCTTTGAAGTACATCTTTCAGAAGCCCATGCCTACTGGCAAGCTGGCCAAGTGACAAATCCTGCTGAGCGCGTTCGACATTGTCTATGTGACTCAGAAAGCAGTCAAAGGACAAGCATTGGCAGACCATCTTGATGAGAACCCCGTGGACGGAGAATACAAACCCCTAAAGATGTATTTTCCCGATGAAGAGGTATCATTCATAGGAGAAGACATTGTAGAATCTTATGACGGTTGGAGACTATTCTTTGATGGAGCGACGAATTTCAAAGGAGTCGGCATTGGAGCTGTCCTGATATCGAAAACTGGTCAACATTATCCGGTATCTGCTAAACTCATATCCCCTGCACCAATAATATAGCAGAATACGAAGCCTGCATCTTAGGCTCAACATGGACATTGATATGAACGTCCAAGAGTTGTTAGTGATTGGTGATTTAGAGTTGCTTATACATCAGGTACAAGGAGAATGGGCTACCAATATTTCCAAGATACTTTCATATCTGCACCACGTGCAGGAATTAAGAAAGAGGTTCACAAAGATAGAATTTCGGCATGTCCCTAGGATCCAAAATGAGTTCGCAGATGCATTATCCACTCTGTCATCTATGATACAACATCCAGACAAGAATTTCATTTATCCTGTTCCGGTGAAGATCCATAGCTAGTCGGCCTACTATGCCCATGTTAAAGAAGAAGCAGACGAAAAGGCTTGGTTTCATGATATCAAAGGATACTTCGCCAAATGGGAGTACCCAGAGTTTGCAAATCATACTCAGAAACACACACTTCGGAGACTGTCCAACAAATTCTTTCACAGTGGAGGAATCATGTATAGCAGGACTCACGATTTGGGATTATTGAGATGTGCCGACACAAAGGAAGCAGCAAAGCTATTGGAAGAGATACATGCTGGGATTATTGAGATGTCCACATATGAATGGGTTTGTCTTGGCTAAGAAAATAATCTGAGCAGGTTACTTCTGGATGACCATGGAAATGGATTGCATCCAGTATGTCCGAAAATGCTACAACTGTCAAGTACATGCAGACATCATAAAGGTACCTCCAAATGAGCTCAATGCAACAAGCTCACCATGGTCGTTTGCCGCCTAGGGCATGGACGTTATTGGACCAATCGAACCTACCTCTTCCAACAGACACAGATTCATCCTGATAGCAATTGATTATTTCACTAAATGGGTCAAAGCAGCATCTTAGTAAGCAGTAACTAAGAAAGTCATGGCAGACTTTGTCCACGACCGCACTATTTGTCGGTTCAGAGTTCCAGAGTCAATCATCACTAATAATGGTTCCAATCTCAATAGTGACTTGATGAAAGCTATGTGTGAGACCTCCAAAATCAAACACAAGAATTCCACAGCCTACCAACCTCAGATGAATGGAGCGGTAGAAGCCGCCAACAAAAACATCAAGAAGATATGGAGGAAGATGATAGAAAATCACAAGCAGTGGCACGAGAAGTTATCATTCGCTTTGTTAGGATATCGCACCACGGTCCGCAAATCAATCGGGGCGACCCCTTATATGCTAGTTTATGGTATAGAAGTTGGCATTCCTGCTGAGGTGAAAATTCATTCCCTAAGAATCATACAAGAAGACGAGCTCAGCGATGCCGAATGGCTAAAAAGCCATTATGAGCAACTGGCCCTCATAGCGGAAAAAGGATGAATGCAGTATGCCATGGTCAACTCTATCATAATAGAATGTCTAGAGCCTTTAATAAGAAAGTCAAGCCTAGGCAGTTTGCACCAGGGCAGCTGGTGTTAAAGAAGACCTTTCCACACCAAGAGGAAGCAAAAGGGAAGTTCTCTCCTAATTGGCAAGGTCCATACATGGTTCACCGAGTACTGACAGGAGGAGCGCTTATACTTGCAGAAATGGACGGAGAAGTCATTCTGGCCGAAGTCAATCAATTCAGATGCAGTCAAACGCTATTATGTGTAAATCTTTATGCTTTCTCAATGATGTAAATTGAACTACGCCTGACCTGATTCCCTTTAAGAGGGGATACGTAGGCAGCCCTATGGGTTCGGTCACAATTCAATAATAATTTCATTTTTCCCCGCAATTGGAAACTGGGGTAGAATTTTGAGGAGGACCCTCAAAATTCCGAAGTAAGTTCAGCCGATCGCCGCACGAGCAACAGTCAGAAACATCAACCCATAACACTGGGGCAGAATTTTGAGTAGAACCTCAAAATTCCGTAGCAGGAGAGGTTGCAATGTCTTGAACCGTGTCACGGTCGTCGTTTCATCTAAAACTATTTTAAATCATATATTTATACTATATATTTTACAAAACCATGCATACTTATTTTTTGAAACAGCCTTGTTTAGCAAACGCTACCCCAAATGGTATCATCAGATCAAGCAGAGCGAATCAAGCAAAGCTAGCGGGAGTACAAACTAACCTCCCCCGTTTACAGAACTCACGATATTTCTTTGGATGCAGGTACAAAGATTGAAAAAGCCCCAAAACACACTATTTAAAGACACAACTCTCAAAACCGTCGCACATGCCGACATTTATTATCAGCACAAACGATGCTTCATAATCGCAACGCCCACAACGGTCAAAATACCGCAATTTATTACCAGCTAAGAACTTCTATTGTCATTTATTTAGTCTTGCATAATGCTACTATTCTGCCTTCCACTTTCATAAGGCTACCTTTCTGCCTTCCGAGACTAAGTAATGTCTCCATCTGCATATGCATCTTTGCATAAGGCTACCCTTCTATCTTCCAAAACTAAGAATTGTCTCCATCTGCATCTACATCTTTGCATAATTCTACCTTTTTGCCTTCCGAGACTAAGCACTGTCTCCATCTGCATCTGCATCTTTGCATAAGGCTACCTTTCTACCTTCCGAGACTAAGCATTATCTCCATTTGCATCTGCATCTTTGCATAAGGATACTTTTCTGCCTTCCGAGACTAGCATTGTCTCCATCTGCATCTGCATCTTTGCATAAGGCTACCATTCTGCCCCTCCGAGGTTAAGCTCTACCTCCATTTCCATCTTGTATAAGGATACCTTTCTGCCTTCCGAGGTTAAGCTCTACCTCCATTTTCATCTTGCATAAGGCTACCTTTCTGCCTTCCGAGACTAGACACTGTCTCCATCTACATTTGCATAAGGCTACTTTTCTGCCTTCCGAGGCTAAGCTTTGCCTCCAATTTACTTTTTCATCAAGACTAAGCACTATCTCAAGCATTATTTACTTTAATTTTCTCTCGGGCTAAGCTCTGCTCTTCAATTCATGAGACTAAGCGTTGTCTTATCCGCATCATAACATTACATTTCATGCGCTGAAATATTGCCAACTTGTCCTAAGGCATCATCGTTCGAAGGAACCATCTTCATGGCCCGAGAACACCATGTCATGGGCTGAGGATCTCTCTCAACTTTGCATATCATTATTCAAAGGCGTCATGGTTTGGAGGCACCATCCTCATGGCCCGAGAACATCATTTCATGTCCTGCGAATCCTGCAATCAAACAACTCATGGACCAGGATGTCATGGTCTGAGGACGTCATCCTTAACCGTCCGTAGACAGCATTATGGTCTGACTGGAACTCGCATCATGTTTAAATTTACGCACAATATATGCTTGTATTGCTTATTTGCAGGTAATCCGGCGAGCAATGGCTATCCTAGAGGGAGTGGTCCACTCCAGTTTTCCCTAACTACCCCATAAACAGTTTATTCATCCAGCCTTGTATGTTGCGTCCGTCCATGTAAAACTTCATCAGTACACTTCGCTGATGACTCCTGAACTATATACGGCCTGATTCCTGTAAAACCAGGGATATGTAGGCAACTTAGAAACCAGGGTGTGAACTGAATCTCTTCAAATCGTTTCATTCGGTAAAAATTGGCCATCACATCTTTACCCGACAACTATTTCATCCTTCTCGGGTAAAGAGGGGCAGTTGTTGATACCCAATTTTTCCTCAAATTATTTTTAAAATTGCATATATACCTTCAAAATCAGTTTATATAATAATTGGTATTTTTCTAACCCATATTTTTATTAATTTATTCTAATTTATCAAGTATTTTTGTCTCCAATAATTAATCACAAATTGCATTACAAATGATTTTAAAACATGTCTTGGTTTAGTATATCATTTTTGGTCCTATTAAGAATTAATTATTTCACAAATTAGTCAAATTGGCATTATTTGTCTATAATTGCATTAACTTTGCAAGTATAGCCTAACTACATATTTTATGTTATTTTTATTCAATAATTACTCGTGTGTATTTTTTATACTGATTAATCATCTTAATTTAGTCTATTTAGCATCAAATTAATTTTATGTAATTATTAGCCATTTTTATTAATTATTTATCTATTTTTTATGGATATTTAAAATCTAGTCACTTTTAATTTCGATTTTAACCTAATTAATACGGACCCCTAACCCAATTAACTACACATCCCAATCCTCAATTACACCCGGCCCAATCCCCCTTCTGATATGAGTCGTTGATTAATTCAAATCAACGGCCCAGATTAAAACTTACCAAATCAAGACCTAATAGACTACCCCCCCCCCTCCCGTTCATTTTCCCCCTCACTCGTATCACTAAACCGTCTCTCTCTCTCTCTCTCTATGAATGCTCTCAGATCTTACTAGAACCTTCCCCCCTCCCCCCGAGCTCTGTCTCTCCTTCTCCGGTCACCCCCTCGCCGGAAACTATGGAGTTTCCACCTCTCCTCGACCTTATGGCTCCGTCTTTCATGATTGTGTCACCGATGGAGGATCTCAAGTGAACTTGAGGTAATACACTCCCATCTCCGTCTTCATGCCATGTTTTTCGGCCTCCTATGGCCGTTCTAGTAAGATCCTTGCACTCTCCGGCCAAACGCCGGTGATATTTAAGTCTTCTTCTCCTTTTTGGGTTTTCTCTAGAAAACCATAGCTTAAAATAGTCTGATCTTTTTAGATCTGTGACGGATCTATGTCTCTTTTAAGGTTTCACCTGTTTTCTCTTAAAACCCCTTTGATTTTCAAGCGATTCTTCATTTTTTAAGAACTAGGGTTTCTTAACCCCTTTTAAAAAACGCATTACCTTCTGATTGTTAGTACTAATCTATGATTCCCAGTATGATTTTTAAACTTTTGCTTGAGTTTCCGCTTTACTCTGATTATTCTGGTGAAACCCCAATTTTCAGGGTTTGAGTTTGTCTTGTTTGATATATATATGTATGTTCTTCTGGATTTTCTGTGTGTTGCTTCTCGCTTTAATTTTGTTGTTAGGATTTTCAACCTTCTGCTATCTCTATGATTTCTTCGTAAAGTTGTGATATCTTCATTGAATCTATGTTTTTGTGTATGTCCCTTGTAATTCTGTACTTATTTTGAATTATTTCCTTATTTGTGAGATGCTTTCCTTAGTTAGCACTGATTCCTTGTGATTTTTAGAAACATTCGTGATTCTTTGACTGATTTTCAGAATTAAATTGTATTCTACCTTATTTATGTGCATAAATATGCTTTCAAATACTTAACATATATTTTCCTTGCTTGAAATATTCTGTATTTGGTCTTTATTACATGTTACATGCTTTTACTACTCTTATTAGGGTAAAATCAGTTTAAGTTGATTATTTCCCTTATTTAACTCTGATTGAGTCCGTTTGAACTGGGACGCCCTAATTAAAGGGAGTCCAGGTCTGTGATTGATTCTGATTGAATTTTACTTCCATTATTATGTTGAACTATTACTCCTTACCTTATTTTGTACTCGTTTTCAAAAACTATAAATACTTTACTCTTTCTTTAGCATAAGACACCAACGAACACACACACGAACAAATTCATTGTTCTGAACTTTCTCTTACTCTCCTACACACACTCTCTTGCTTCTTTTGCTGATCACTTGCTAACTCTGAGTTATGAAATCATATGTGGTTCTTTGTCATTTTGAAATCACTTAGATACCATGCTTTAGGATTCTGAATTAAATGCTAGACCTTAACTGTGTTTGAGTCATGCTGCTTATTTGCATTATCTGTGGAGGTACTTGGGCCTTTATTTGTTTGTGTGTTTATCCCCCTTAATTGCAGTCCTATGTGTTCTTGTTTGTCGCCTAGTATTTTTCCTTTAAACCTGAGGGTCTGACTAGAACCTCCCTCATAGGATAGAAGTCCTAAATTCCTCTAGGGCTATTAAGATGGGATGGGTAGCACCATGCAATAGCGGTCGTCGACCAACACGCGTTTTAATTACCTTTACGGGGTGGGAAGGGTAGATATGGATATGATGACCGGTGCGCTAATACCACGTGTAGCCCCTGTTTGAAGAGTGACATACCGGGTATTGCATTGATGTGATCCATATAACAAACAAACCTAGGACATTCCCTATCCCATATGCATATTTAGAATATAATTCTTTTCCAAAATCTACTTATCCATTACATATTTTCAAACTTAATAACACGTGTGTGCTTAGACTACGAATCTTTCAAAACTATCTACTATTTTAAACAATGATTTCTTACTTACTAATTGTACAAATTCACAAAAAAAAATTGGCTGGGAACCACAGTTGTGGATTATGAGGGGTGCCTAACACCTTCCCCTTAGAATAATTTCAAGCCCTTACCCTATATCTGGTTATCAAACTAGTTCGTAAATGAACTCCACCCCCCCAATAGGTGCCCTAACGCATCTTAACTCATTAGGTGGCGACTCTTCAAAACATGCAAACCCCTTTCCCAAAAGGAAACGAGTTGTCCCAAAAAATTTCAAAAACCCTTGAACAACCTCGAAAGGATTTTGGAAAAAGAGGGCCCAACACTTAGCATTTTCCCTTTAAGCTTGAGGTTCTGCCTAGAACCTCCCTTATAGGTAGAGGTCCTAAACTTCTCCTGGACCATCAGGAAGGGACGGGTAACAGCACGCAATAGAGGTCGCTGACCAACACTCGTTTTAATAACCTTCACGGAGTGGGAAGGGTAGATATGGACATGATGACCGGTACGCTAATACCACGTACAGCCCCTCTTTGAGGAGTGATATACCGGGTATTGTACTGATGTAATCCATATGACAAACAACCTAGAATTCTCCCCCTATCCCTTTATATGCATGAAACTCTTTCAAAACTTTATACAGATATAAATTTTTTCAAACTTAGTAACATATGTGTGCTTAGACTGCGAATCTTTCAAAAATCATTTACTTGTTGTAAACATTAATTGCCTATTTGCTACTTGTTCAAATTCACAAAGTTGTTTGGCCGGGAACCACGGTTGTGGATTCTGAGGGGTGCCTAACACCTTCCCCTTGGAATAATTTCAAGTCCTAATCCTATGTATGGTTATCCAAATCAATGTCTGTAAATAACCTTGAATATGTGCCCTAACGCACCTTAACTCGTTAGGTGGCGACTCTTTCAATCCTGCATACCCCTTTCCCAAAAGGAAACGAGTTATCCCAATACTGTCAAAACCCTTGACCGATCCGAAAGGAGTTGGAAAAAGGGGGCGCGACAATTAAAAGGTTAAAAATGCACAATAGGTTTAAAACATGTAATAAAATCAGATGATTAAGACATTTGTTAATAGTTAAGCGACCGTGCTAGAACCACAAAACCCGGGAATGCCTAACACCTTCTCCCGGGTTAACAGAATTTCTTGTCCAGTATTCTGTGTTCATGGACCAGAATAGGATCAATTTCCTCAATGTGGGATTTAAAATAAGTTGGTGACTTGGGACAACATGAATTATTCCAAGTGGAGAGTCTGATTAAATTAAATAATTCCATTTCGATTTGTGTCACTTCAATTGGAAAAGCTCTCTTATACCCTTTCAGGTAAAAAAGAGGTGTTACTGGTATGCTATCTAATAATCACACTACAGTTGCAAAAATTGAGTGAATAATTATTAATGCTTGATTTTTTTAGGCATGATATCTAATAACGCATAGAAGTAGACATGTGAACGAGCAAATCACTTAAACTCATGCTTCTGATAATGTGTGGGCATTAGACAGATTGAGTGAGTAAAGTGTTTGAATTCATATAGGCATGATATCTATAAGTGTACAGAAACATGCTAAGCAAAATAACAAGTAGAACACATAGGTCTTATAGGCATGCTTTCTACTCATTTGCGAAATTTAAAGCATCACAGCCCCCATTTTATTAACTTCTGCATCATTCATTATTACAAGTTATTACATACCATATTGAATGATTACAGGCCCAAACATGAATATAGAATAACCTAGTAACACATGTGGGCCTTCAAAAAGGCTTAGAACTTCATATGGACTTCAAGTCCAAACTCCAAATCCACACAGTGCATTCCAGACTTCCAATACCGCAGAAGGTCCAACATACCAGGCCCAAATAAATGACTTACTTTACCCAAATGGATGCCAAGTTCAGCCATACAAGCGATAAACTATTTAGAGAGATTAACTACACATCTTAGAAACTAAATTTTTAAAGTTATAGATAACAACATCTCTATTTAAGACATATAAATAGGGCTAGGCTACATTGAAGTCACACATGATACATATGAGGCAAGTCAAGGCTTGTAATTCCAGAAAGAAAGCTTAAGAGCGACAAAATTGACCACTATAGGATAAAGAACCATTCCAAAAAGAGTTGTAAAGTAAATCATGATCTAAAATTATCTTAAAGGACTATATACATAAGATTTTCACATGAAGGTCTAGCAGAATCAAGGATAGGAACAAGTGGAATAGCAGTCTACACATAGAAATTCTAACATGGGAGCCTAGTGAGCATGACAAATAGGCTAGTGGGCATAGTCTACAATGGTTGACAAACATGGGAAAACTTAACATATTGAGCAGCAATCATACTACCAAAGTTCATAAACATTGCCAAGATAAATAGGATAAGAAGGCATGAAGACTTAGACTAGTTAAACATATATAAAGAAAAGGCTATATATTCTGAAGTCTTAGGAAATATTTGAGGAACACAAACTTGAACAAATCAGGAACATACATTATACTTTACAAGTAGAAAGAAAACTTGTCATGTTGGTTCAGAAGTTCAATCAATACTAGCATTTAAAAATTACATGCATAGATCAACCATAAAGAAATTAACAATATGTACAGGAATGACGCAGTAGGAAATAATACATAAGGACAAATTTTTTGTATGAATTAATCTATCACAAGAATCTGAAACAAGTAGGGAGATGAACTCATGACAAGCATCAGAATAGCATTAATCCATACACAATACACTACGCTAAGCAGGCTTAAGACAGTACGAAACTAGAGCTTTAGGCAAGTTCTAATGCTAGGAAACATAAGGCTAAAGAGTAGCTTCGAATCATAGAAGACCATAAACATAGTGGCATATAGGTTCATCGAAGTTTAAGTGACATAGATATACAGAGCATGAACACAAGCACAGCAAAAAAATGAAATTGCGAGAGTTAAATATACTTACATGTTACAAATTAACGAGCAAACAAATGAGAAGAGCAATTTCCAGAGGTAATTCAAGTAACAGTAGCAAAGAGCAGCAGAATCCCCAAAATCCCAGTGCGTCAGAGTTCCCAAAGGTTTCGAATAAACCCTGGTAAGTGCTCGCACCGAGAAAGAACTCATTAGAATTCGAATTGCCTTGGCTTTCAGCCGGCCAAGGTCTCAGATTTCATAGTATAACGAGTGAGAATGAAAGAACAATAGGGATTAAAGTCCCTTTTAGGGGAATTAGGGGAAGGGTTTATATAGTGTTGAAATTGAATGAACAAACAAGAAAAATAATTGATTAAACATAAATAAGGAAAGAAAATATTGCATGTAAATCAGAATCAGTAGAGGAGATGTAGAATATCAAACCCTAGTTGGGTCCAGTTGCTTGAAAATCAAATCAAAGGTGCAAATCGCTCCTTGTTGAGCGTATATTGATGGAAAACTGTCTAAAATCTAAAGATTCGAGTCATTCCAGTCTGATCTTGGAAGTGGTACTTGCCATAGTTAGGAAATTACCTATGTGATACCATTAACGGATGACTAATAACGGGAGAGGGCTAATAAGGTAAGTAGATCACTGGTGGATTCCATTTCTAGGTGGGAATCAGAGAGAATCACGCAAAGATACTAGGGTTTGGAGAAAAAAGGGTAAGGTTCGAGAGAGTATAGAGGTGGCTGGCTAACATGAGTGATCTCTAGGGTTAGGGTTATGGGGATATAAGGAAATGAGAGGGATTATTATGGTTCATTGATCATTTGAGATCAACAGCCAGGATCAAAAAGGGAGTGGGGCGGGTCGTTTAAGCGGGTACCGATCAGATTGAGATTAACGGTTCACTTTTCTTGGGCTGGGGAGTTAGGCCAGGGATTTGAGGGGTTTGGACCACTATTGTGGTCCAAAATTGGTACAATTTTGGTTTATACAAACTTGTTTAAATAAAATTAATTAATAATAAATAATAAAATATTTCTTATGCACTAAAATAATTTAAAATAATAACTTAACATTATAAAAATATAAAAATTCTATTTTGGCACAAATAATGTAAATAAGACGTAATTATGCATGAATATAGGTTATTATTGCAAAAACAGGTAAATAGATAAAAATACTAACGTAATTATATGAAATGGTGTAAAAATGTTTTAAAACAAGTATATGGGTGTAAAATAATAAATTTGGATAATTAGGTCACCACGACTAATTTAAATGGATAATTAGTAAATATTTAAGTAATTTAAATACAAGAAAATTGATTTTAAAGCTCTAACAACGGCGAACAAAACAGATGGAGTTATTATAAGAGTGGTAGTATGTTTTGGAAAAGGTCGTTTTTGGGGTAGGATAGTGTCTTAAGTAACGGATAATTTTAGGTGAAGTCATGAACGCGGATTTGGACGGGTATATGAGACAGTTATTCAAAAGGTAAAGTGTAGTCAATTACTGATTGTAAGTTACATTTGACACGGTCAAAGGATGTGAACATTATGAACGGAACCGGAGCAAAAAATTCTCCCATTTGTAGAACGGTTACCTCTCGTGTTACCTGCAAAACCTGAAACATGGTGCATGCGAATATATATGGGTTATTGTCAAAATTTAAACATGATGCAAATTCCCTTTGGACCATGAAGGTTATCTTTGGACGCTGAGGATGATGTCCTTAGACCATGACGTCCTAGGCCATGAACCGTATGATAAAGAATTCGCAGGCCATGAAATGGTTCCCTCGGGCCATGAGGATGGTGCCTCTGGACTATGACTCCTTTGAATAATGGTGTACAGTTTCAAGAGATCCTCAGGCCATGGAATAGTGTCTCTCGGCTATGAGGATGGTTCCTTCGGACTATGACGCCTTCGGACAAAGTGGCGATATTTCAGCCTATCAAATGTAAATATCTGATGCTTGGTCATATGCGAGGACGAGACAAGACAAGGCTTAGTCTTGTATGAGATGAGGGCAGTGCTTAGCCCTATGTGAATAAAGGGATAGTTCTTGGCCTTATGTAGTGTAGTGGAGACAGTGTTTAGTCTTATGCAAAGAAGGGGAGACAATTCTTAGTCTCTTGCAAAGAAAAGGTCGTGCTTAGCCTTATGCAATTATAGAGGCAGTGTTTAGCCTCATGCAAGAAATGGAGACAGTTCTTAGTCTCATGCAGAGGAAGGGATACAGGGATTTGTCTCGTGAAAAGAGAAGGCAGCACTTAGCCTTATGCAGTTACGGAGGCAATGCTTAGCCTCATGCAAAAAATAGAGACAGTGCTAGTCTCATGCAGAGGAAGGCAATTCTTAGCCCTGTGCGATTATGGAGGAAAATCTTAGCCTTATGCAAGGGAAGGCAACGCTCAGCCTTATGCAATTAAGGAGGCAATGCTTAGCCTCATGCAGGAAACAGAGACAATGCTTAATCTCATGTAAAGAAAGCCAGTGCTTAGCCTTATGCAATTGCAGATGCAATACTTAGCCTCATGCAAGAAATAGAGACAATGTTTAGTATCATGCAGGGAAAGGCAGTGCTTATCCTTATGCAAGAAAAGCAATGAGTGGCTGCGAGAGAGTGAAGTATTTCTTAGCAGGATGTGTTTGTGTTTGGCAACTTGTCGTCATGAAGGTAGTGATTTGTTTTGCGTATGTATTCATGAATATTACTGTTGTGTTTATCGTGCCTGCATTCAAACAAAAATCGTGATTTTTGCAAGGGGAAGGTTGTTTCATTCTCTTTATTCCTTGCTTCGCCTTCACTCTTGTCTTGAGGTCCTGCTTGAGTCACCCTGGGTAACATCTGGCTATCATAGAAATAAAGTTTTCGAAAAATATGTATGCATTTGACAAATTATTTGCAGAAATATAATTGTTTTAAATATATGATAGTGCGTGAGATCAAATAATTTTAATGAACCGGCGACTGACACATTTAGAGACATGTCAACCTCCTTGATTTAGAATTTTGAGGGTTCTCCTCAAAATTTTGTCCCAATTTAAGTGCATACTTGTGAAAACACGTTCTTTGGTTGTTCCATACATGAAGAGGTTGGCTGAACTTGTGATCTTTCCCTAGTTTCTGATCATGGGTGAATATTTTATTAAGATGAGACCGAACCAACAAGGCTACTTATGTATCCCCTCTTAAACGGGAATCGGGCCAAGCGTAGTTTAGTTACATCAAATGGAAAAATGCAAACAATCTTAAATAGTATCTCTTGACTGTGTCTTATTTGATAGGCTTTGGCCAAATCTCTCTGTCCCTTTCTGCAAGTATAAGTGCTTCTCCTGTTAGTACCTGATAAACCATGTAGGGACCTTGACAATTGGGTGAGAACTTCCCCTTGGCTTCATCTTGATGTGTGAAGATTCGCTTTAGCACCAATTGCCCATGTGTGAATTGCCTTGGTCTGACTTTTTTGTTGAAAGCTCTTGCCATTCTGTTCTGGTAGAGTTGACTATGACATACCGCATTCATTCTCTTCCCATCAAGGAGAGCTAGTTGTTAGTAGCGTCTCTATACATATTCTACATCACTGAGCTCGGCTTCTTGTATAATTCTTATAGAAGGGATTTCTACTTTGGCAAGAATAACCGCTTCAGTACCATAAATCGCTTCTACTTTGGAACCACGGATTTTCGTTAATCTCTTTTTAAACCTAATCACAATAAGTTGGTTGATTATGAATTCCTATTGATATAGGATCGATGAAATTATTGTTTAGGTGTTGTTGCAAGGAAGATAAAGTGTCTAATGCATCTGCAAACTCATTCTGAATGCTCGGAACATGTTTGAATTTTATCTTTGTGAACATATTGATCATCTCTTGTACACAGTGCAATATGGAAATAGTTTGGTGTTCTTTGTAGCCCATTCCCCTAGAACCTGGTGTACCAAAAGATCTGAATCTTCGATTACCAGCAGCTCCTGAACATTCGTGTCAATGGCCAACCTGAGTCCCCAAGATGCATGCCTCATACTCTGTCATATTGTTGGTGCATGGAAACCTGAGTATTGCGGATACCGGATTGTGTTGGCCTATTTCTGATACTAAGACATCTCTGATACCTACTCTTTTGAGGTTTGTTGCTCCGTCGAAGAACGTCCTCCAACCATCATATGCTTTGTGATATCTTCTCCTACAAATGACACCTCCTCATAAATACGTTTTCGATGGTTTGTATTCTCCATCTACGGTATTTTCTACCATATGATCTGTCAATGCTTGCCGTTTGACCGCCTTCTGAGTTACATAGACGTTGTCGAATGGTCTATGTTGAACTCACTCAGCAATATCTACCACTTTGCTAACATCCCGTAGGCATGGGTTTCTGAAAGATGTATTTCAGTGGATCTATCCTTGATATGAGATATGTAGTGTATGCACAGAAATAGTGCCTCAACTTTTGATCTATCCACGTCAAAGCACAGCAAGTGTGTTCCAGCAAAGAGTACCGGGCTTCATAAGGCATGAATTTCTTGCTTAGATAATATATTGCTTGCTCCTTTCTTCCAGTCTCATCATGATGTCCCAGAACGCAACCAAAAGCTTCGTCCAATACGGACAAATAAATTAGCAGAGGTCTTCCTGGTTATAGTGGGACCAGAACGGGCGGTAAAGATAAATACTCCTTGATTTTGTCGAAGGCTTTCTGAAATTCTTCAGTCTAGCATGTCAGCATCCTGAAGATTGGCTCACATATCACGGTTGATTGTGCTATAAAGCAGCTAATGTAATTAAGACGCCCTAAAAAGCTCATCACATCTTTCTTATTCTTCGGAGGTGGCAAGTCTTGGATTGCTTTCACTTTTGATGGGTCTAAATCAATCCCTCGGTGACTAACAATGATTCCTAGCAATTTTCCAGCAGAGACTCTGAAGGCACACTTTGCAGGATTCAGTTTCAGATTGTACCTTCGAAGTCGATCGAAGAAATTTCTTCATGTTTTTTATGTGATCCATACTCCTTTTAGATTTGAGGATAACTCCATCCACGTACACTTCTATTTCCTTGTGTATCATGTCGTGGAAAAGGGTTTCCATGGATCTCATGCAAGTGGCTCTAGCATTTTTTAGACCAAACGGCATCATCTTGTAACAGTATATTCCCCACGGCGTGATGAATGCTATCTTTTCACCATCTTCTTCATCCATCCAGATCTGATGGTATCCTGCGAAGCAATCCACAAAGGAATGGAGTTCATGCTTGGAACAGTTGTCAACCAGTATGTGTATATTGCGCAATGGGAAATCATTTTTGGGACTCGCTTTGTTTAGATCTCGGTAATCAACACATACTCTGACTTTCCTATCTTTCTTCAGAACTGGCACAATGTTGGCCTACCAAGTTGGGTATTCGACCACTCTAAGAACCTTGTCTTTGATTTTCATCGTGACCTCCTCTTTTATCTTCAAACCCATATTCGTCTTGAACTTTCTGAGCTTCTTCTTTACCGCTAGACACGTTGAATTAGTGGGTAGCTTGTGAGCCACTATGGATATGCTCAAACCAGTCATATCTTCGTAGGACCATGCAAAGATATCTTCATATTCTTCTAGGAATCTGACGTACTCTTCCTTTTCTGATGGGGATAGGTGAATGCTATGCGTGTTTCCCTGACCGTTTCGGAATCCCCTAAGTTAACCGCCTCAGTTTCGTCCAAATTAGACTTTTGTTTGTTTTCAAAATTCTCCACTTCTCTAACAATTTCCTCATGTATTATATCACCTTCCAGATCCTCTGAATCACTATCCTTAAGTTGCATTGTCTCATTACATGTAACAATCGTAGGTCCATCGTGATAGGTAATAATAGCATTGTAAAGAAAATGTAAAGAACAATAATAAATAGGAAAAGTGGTAATGCATTAATAGAATCTTAAAAACGTCAACAAGTGCGGCTCCATGAATCGAGAAATTATTTCTAAACAACATAATGAAAATGTATCAAATGTTAAAAACTAATTTTTTTAAATAATTGTTGTTAATTTGCCAGGCTACTCAGAAACTCGACGGGCCCGAGATGGTGCAGCAGTCCAATTTTTGAAAATAGCTCCTTTCTCCACGGTTTGAATGGTAAGGTCTTCCTCCTCCTCCTCAACTATTGCACTACAGTCCATGTCTTCTTCATCTAGAAACAACTTTCTCATTCCACCTAAGACTTCATCTTCCTCAGATCCCCATATCATGTCCGCTTGATGGAATGTCTGGTGCAGAGGTGGTACTGGTTGTTCCGGTGGATAAAAAGGACCACGCCATGGTGGCGATAAATCTTGGTACTCGTGCCTAGTATAAATATATCTGACTCATAAGTTGTGCCATGACCATGCGATTGCACGGGTTCGGTGATCTCTTGAAGGTTTTTGTCGAGACCCTTGACAGGTTCATACCCTGTCCATGGTACTATGTTGTCTATATTGTTGCTCCACCATCGATCCTTTTCAATAGAGTTGACTCTCTCAATGCGATGGTACGTCTCTCCACCCATCTTCTTCCTGTTTTTGATTACTGGAACAGTCTGATTGGTCTAGATGGGGTTACTTCCATCTCCATGGATAATCACCTCCTGATGATTTCATTCAAACTTAAGAGCCCGATGCATAGTTGAAGACACTGCCCCGACGGCATGTATCCAGGATTTTCCCAACAATAGGTTGTAGGTAGCAGATATATCCAGCACTTGGAACTCGACATCAAACCAGATCGGGCCCATCTGTAGGCTGAGGTTGATTTCTCCAATGGTGGCTCTCTAGGATCCATCAAATGCCTTCATATTCCTGCTTCACATCTGTATTTCGTGCAATCCTTTACCTAATATCTTCAGAGTAGTTAGTGGGCATATGTTGAGACTGGAACCCCCATATATCAGGACCCTAGCGATGAACTTATCCTCAAATTACACTGTGATGTAGTGACCTATTGTGACTTAGTCCTTCTGGTGGTAACTCATTTTCATGAAGGGTGATTTTATGTCTCTCCAGTACCTGCTCGACCATATTAGCCATCTCCCCACTAGTGATGTTGGTGGGTACATAAGCTTCCTTCAGCACTTTCATGAAGGCATTCTTGTGTGTGCCGGAGTTTTGTAGTGGTGATAAGATGGATATCTGAGCGGGAGTTTCGTTCAAATGGTCGACAACAGAGTATTCTCTTGCTTGTACTTTTCTCCAAATGTCATCAGTTCCATTCTCGATAACAGGCGGCTTAGATGCAGCTTCCTTGCTTGTTCTTCCCAGGTTCTTAGGTATATAAACTCTGCCAGTTCTATTCATGCCTTGTGCTGCACCTGCCTCTTTCATTTTTGCTTTTGTATTTCTCCTTGCTTCCGCAACATAATCCCATAGGATGGCATCAGACTTGTAAGATGGTGTGGGAGATACCATCACAGTCAAGGGTGTAGTTACCTCGACTTCAACAGTGTTTGGGTTTGTACCACAACTGGTGTGAAGGTGACCAGAGAAGTTTTAAGATCATCTCCCTCTCGAATGAGTCAAATTGACCCCTCCGAATCCCATTACTCATCAGTCTCTATCACATTCACTCCCTCACCTATATTATTCGGGAAAGAATTGTTACTAATATTTGGTGCAGCTTCATTTGCATGTATGACCTTAGTGTCGATCAGTATCTGAATCTTGTCTTTCAGTGCGACACTCCTCAATTGTATGGCCCATCATGACTGAATGATAGCTACATGTTTTGTTAAGGTTAATCCATTGGAAAGAATTCTCCATAGCAACGGTAGGGATGGGAGTAACATAACCAACATCCTTCAGTCTCTCATATAGTTGGCCTATGGGCTCAGCAATTGGAGTGTATTGTCTAGGTCATGTGCGCACAAGTTTGGTCGTGGTTTTTGGTAGTCTTGGCGAGTGGGTGGAGGAGAATGGTAATATGCGGGTTGAGTATTATAGGTCTGGTAGGTGGTAGCAGGTTGTTGGTATCTGGGGGGTGAAGGTTGGTATGTGGGTGGAGGTATTTGGTATGTGAGAAGAGACTTAGGACCCTGGGCTACCAATACAGCACCTACTTCTTTCTTCTTCGAAATAAAACCTGATTGCAACGCTTTAATTGTGGCATGTAGTGCCTTGAAATTTGTCACCATCCCATTCTTAATCCCTTCTTATATTCTTTCTCCCAGCTTAATAATATCATAGAATTTTTGATTTTTAATAACCATCAACCTTTCATAATATTGTAGGTCTTGAGATTTGATGAAGAACTTGTTCATTTATTCTTCTTCGAGTGTTGGCCTTACACTCGCAGCTTCATATCTCCACCGAGCAGCATACTCACGGAAGGTTTTTGTTGGTTTCTTCTTTAGGTTTTGAATGTAGAAAATGACTAGTGCATTGTCTCTGTTGATACTGAATCTGTCCATGAATTTCTGATGCCATGCTTACCCAACTAACCCACTTCATCGGGTTCTGACTGATATACCACGACAACGCGTCTCCTGTGAGGCTTCGCATGAACAGTTTCATGCAGATTTGTTCATTATTGCTCACTCCTACAAGTTTGTCACAATATTTCCTCAGATGCACTTTCAAATCACCAGTTCCATCGAAAATTTCAAACTTGGGAGGTTTGTAACCCTCCGGCAATTCCACATCTGGTTGAATGCACAAGTCCTCATAGTTTAAACTTTTAATGCCTTTACCACCTTCGAAACTTTGAACTCTGCCAGTGAGCTTCTTGAGTTCCTCCGTTATGTTCTTAATTAGCAGGTCTTTCTCGATAGATTCAGGTATGTATAGGGTTTTTTGCGGTGTGTGGGGTAAGGTTTCCACATATATTGGATTGCTTTGATGGAATCTAGGAATATGGGCATAAAGGTGGTCATTGGTTGAGTTTTGGGGATCAGGGGTAGGTTGTAATGCGTTCTGGGAGTGTGATAAATGGTGATTTGTGGGTATTGAGTTGGATGATAATGGTGTTATTGAGGAGTTGATACTGGGGGGGTTAAGGTTTTGAGGAGGTGTGGGGTACTGGTGTGGTGCAGGAGGGTTTGGTGGCGGGTTTTGGTTCTGTGTGTATTGCGGTGGTGTTTGGTTCTGGGTAGTTAGATTTTGTTGATTAATATCAGGGACATTGAGGGTGAGAAAGGATTTCCAAGTTTCGGACCTTCTCAAGTTCTCATTGTAGTTCCAACATTTTTTATTCCAAACATAAGACCAGTTCATTCTGCACCGGAGTACTTCGACCATCTGAAGTTTCGATGTTTTCTGCCATGGTAGCGTTATCCTTTTTGATACCACTCAAATCATCCATTTTCCCTTTTCCTTTGTTTTTGCTTTTACGATCGCTTTACGGAGGAGAAGGTGGAGGACCTCAGGATCTAGTGTGATATTCCGACGATGCCAGTATGAACTAACCAACCTTGGGAAACGAGAATAATCAAAAGAAATAAAAATAAAAAGGTAACCAAGTTAGTAAGGGGTATTGATGCTTGCAGTATCAAACATGTTTCGCAAAGTCATGCAATAATACGTGTCCTAATTTGGGGGACCTCATTATGCTCGAGGTAGGCCTAAGCGACACATAGACTCGGAGAAAATTGATGCCAATAATTGCGTCATTTCATTAATGCGAAAATGAGTCAAACCCTTACTAAATCAAAAATAATAATAAAGTTATGAATGGAATTTAGCCTTATTACAATCGAAATCTAAAACTAAGCTAGAAAACAGTAAAGAACATCATTTCCTAATCTACTTGGTACCTGAAGGACTTTCTCCGTGTTTGGCTCTTTTGACTTCATCAATCAGATTCCCCAGATCGCGCATATCCAATAATAAGTAAGCTTTTTATAGATGCCCTCATTCACTACCATCCGTGTTTTGACAATCTAAAAGACTCTTTCTTATCTTCCCCTCAAGCTCCATCAATCCTTTTTCCAGATATCCCAATCTCTCTGTTGACTTAGTGGCAATTTCCCTCCATTCGTTTATTGCCTCCATGCCCAATTTGTGTTGTTTCAGATGTCTACCTTCAGACTCGAAAAACCTTTTGCGTAGCCTCCTATACTTAACCTGCGCCTCAGCAACATCATCTATGATCTTGTTTTTCAGATTGACTCCTGGCTTGACGTCTCCTATTATTTCGTCTACCAACCATGATAGATAGAAGTACACATGACCGACATGATACCTGTCTGGCTCAATGGTTTCTCTTTCCACATTTATCTTCTGGTTCCACATATTTTGTGCCTCGAACTTGAATGGAATGACGTCCCCTTTGAAATTTTTCTTGTACTAGACTATGTTGGAAACCCGAGGCATGACCTATTTTCTTCCCGCTTGTCTTACTACCCTTATAGGAGCATAAGGATAGATGTCACGCAACCTGATCAGTACCAAATGAGTAGTCTCTCTTGACCTGATGATGAACTCAGTGCTAGGAAAACATTCAAACATCCAATTTACCTGCTCGTCTGTCAGATTGCTGAATAAATGCACCCAACTTACCCCATTTCCAGGCTGTGGAAACCTGTATGGGATAAATATCATTTTCTTTGGGTAGTGGCAAGCTATGTAGTTATTCAACGACCGTCGCAGAAGCTCTTGACGATATTCTCCCCTATGAAGTGTTCCAACAGCCAGACTTGCAGTAACAGATTACAACCTTCAAAGTGTTCGAATCCCTACTAGCACTGATCTAGAGTGTGGTACATTTCAGCTAAGATCATGGGGATTATGGTATAGGTTTTTCCCTTGATGTCTTCCATCATAGTCCTGGTGACCATGGGTAAGTGAGTATGGATCCTTCCCCCTTTCATCTGAAATATCAACTACCCCAAGAAGCATATGATGAAAACATAAACTCGGTGGTACGTCCAAGCCAGGGAAGGAATGGCGAGTTCCTCATGATGAAGACGAAATGACTTACTATGTCCATAATGCTCGTAAAGAAACCCAAAAAGAGTGTATGATTTCTTTAAGCAGAGCAGATCATCATTTTTATAATGGAATATGAATCCTCTATTTATAGGGGAAAGGTGACTTAGCCACCAAGTAACAAGCCCTAAAATATATACATTCACCTTAAATACAATTCTATTTATAACAATAAGGTTATTCTTCCAATTGATAGTGTATGACATTACGAAACAATAGAAAATTATATAATATATTCACATGTTGTATAATTTTTTAATTAATAGGTTACCACATAATACGATATAATATATTACACTCGACAAATTTAGAAAAAAACAAAAGGTTGAATAAAGTTTAAGATTTCCTGATACTTTGCTCTTTTGCTTTCTCCAATTTTTGTCAATATGGATTACACATAGAGCCGCCAATATCGTCTTAGCATGTTGGGCCAGCTGCCGCGGCCTGTTTTCTCACAAAAGCGGGGTTCGACATGTGACAACTCTTTTAAATGGAAGATAGGTATTAAAAGAGAAGAGTCGCCACCTAAGAATTTTTAAGGTGCGTTAGGGCACCTATTTGAAAATAACTCTGATTTAACTAGTCTACGTCACCAAATATCGGGGAAGGGCTCAAATTACCTTGGAGAAAAGGTGTTAGGTACTCTTCGAGGTCCACAACTGTGGGTCCCGGCCGAACTTTAAACTACATGGATTATGTTAGGCTAGGTGATCAAATAAATAAAGAGAGATTAGAAGTCGAAGAGTTTTATTATAACACACGAGAATTGGTACAAATCTTAATGACTATAACGATATAACTTACATTAGTTCATATTAAACGAATAACAAGTATATAAAAGGAAAAATAAGGGGGGTCCTAAGTTTTTTAGCCTAAATGATCATCCCGTACAACATAAATAATACTTCGCAACTCCCTTAAAATAGGGGTTGGTCATATTATTCAGCGGGCACAAACTATCATCTCCTGCTACCCAATTACTATGTTAAAGTTGTTTAGTCTAAAGCGCTCCAATTCAATTCTAAATCGTACCCTACACGCGCACTACCTGTTTCATGTCTATGGTCCATGAGGCTTTGGACCTCTATTTCGGTGGTTCTAGACTTTATTAGGCAGCTCAAAAATGATAAAACTAGGCGACGTTCAAAAAAAATAAGGTTCATGTAAAGACAATTAAAGGCCCAAGTTAGCCAAAACACATAACAACAAATGCATGCGGGCAGATTTCTTATTATGCAGTAGGCAGTTTCAGAATCGAGGTGTTGCTTAAAAACCTATATGCATGGCTTCTTTGTGACCACACAGTTTTAGAATATCCCATGGGCAGTGCTGCTATTCGGATTATCTAGATTACAGATTACAAGTCATGAAAACCTATAGACATGATCTCTAAGTGATTTGCGCAATGGGGCAGTGAAAGCCATTTGTAAAAAAACTCAGGATTACTCTTATTTGTTCCTTTTGTGATGCTTCCTAAGTGAGTAGCAGTATTTATAGCCAGGTTCTTCTAATAGTTGGCAGATTTATCATGCTTATTACTATAGGCATGTTATCTAGGTGGGCAGAGTAATAAGACAACAGAAGCAGTCAGTTAGTTAATCAATTAAAGCCCAATAGACATGGTATCTAGATGGGAATTAGCTAGGGCATATATTAACACGATTCTATAGGCATTCTGTCTAATAAGAACACTGCAGTTGCACAAATTGAGTGAATTATTATTAATGATTGATTCCTATAGGCATGATATCTAATAACGCATAGAAGTAGACATGTGAATGAGTAAAGCACTTAAACTCATGCTTCTGATAATGTTTGAGCATTAGACAAGTTGAGTGAGTAAAGTGTTTGAATTCCTATAAGCATGATATCTATAAGTGTACAGAAATATGCAAAGTGAAAACAACAAGTAGAACACATAGGTTTTATAGATATGCTTTCAACCCATTTACAAAATTTAAAGCATCCCAACCCCTCTTTTATTAACTTCCCCATCATTTGTTATTATAAGTTATTATAGACCATATTGAATGATTATAGACCCATACATGAATACAGAAAAACCCAGTAACACATCCGGGCCTTCAAACTGGCTTATAACTTCCTATGGACTGCACGTCCAAACTCCAAATGTAGACAATGCATTCCAGACTTCTAGTACCACGGCACGTCCAACATACCAGGCCCAAATGAATGAATAACTTTACAAAAATTGATGCCAAGTTCAGCCATACAAGAGACAAACTATTTACAGAGATTAACTATACATCTTAAATACTTAATTCTTAAAGTTATAGCTAACAACATCTCTAGTTTAAGAGTGGCATAATTGACCACTATAGGATAATGAACCATTCCAAAATGAGTTGTAAAATAAAGCATGATTCGAAATTAGCCTAAAGGACTTTAGACATAAGAGTTTTACATGAAGGTCTAGCAGAATCATGGATAGGAATAAGTGAAATAGCATCCTGCACATAGAAATTCTAACATGGGAGCCTAGTGAGAATGACAAATAGGCTATTGGGCATAGTCTAAAAATGGTTGACAAACATGGGAAAACTTAACATGTTGAGCATCATTCATACTACCAAAGTTCAGAAACATTGTCAAGATTAACATGATAGGTAGGAATCAAGACTTAGACTAGTTAAACATATATAAAGAAAAGTCTATGTACTGAAGTCTTAGGCAATATTTGAGGAACACTAACTTGAAAAAATCAGGAACATACATTACACTTTACAAGTAGCAATAAAACATGTCATGCTGGTTCAAAAATTCAAGCAATACTAGCATTTAAAAATTACATGCGTAGATGAACCATAAAGATTAACAAGATGTACAGGAATGACGCAATAGGAAATAATACATAAGGACAAATTCTTTGACTAAATTAATCTATCAAAAGAATCTGAAACAAGTAGGGATATGAAATAATGACAAGCATCGGAATAGCATTCAGCCATACACAACACACTAAGCTAAACAGTCTTAAGACAGTACAAAACTAAAGCTTTAGGCAAGTTATGATGCTAGGAAACATAAGGCTACAAAAGAGCTTCGAATCAAAGAGGACCATAAACATAGTGGCATCTAGGTTCATCGAAGTTTAAGTGACATAGATATACAGGGAATGAACACAAGCACAGAAAAAATGAAATAGCGAGAGTCAAAGATACTTACCAGTTACAAATTAACAAGCAAACAAATGAGAAGAGCAATTTCCAGAGGTAATTTAATTAACAGTAGCAAAGAGCAGCAAAATCCCCAAAATCCCAGTACGTCAAAGTTCCCAAGGGTTTCGAACGAACCTCGGGCAGTGCTCGCAGTGAGAAAGAACACAATCTAATTCGAATGGCCTTGGCTTTCAGCTGGCCAAGGTCTCAGATTTCATAGTATAACGAGTGAGAATGAAAGAATAATAGTGATTAAGGTCCTTTTTAGGGGAACTAGGGAAAGGGTTTATATATTGTTGAAATTGAATGAACAAAAAAGGAAAATAATCGACTAAACATAAATAAGGAAAGAACATATGGCATGCAAATCAGAATAAGTAGAGGATATGTAGATCTCAAACCCTAGTTGGGTCCAGTTGCTTGAAAATTAAATCAAAGGGGCAAATCGCTCCTTGTTGAGAGTATATAGACGGAAAACTACCTAAAATTCAAAGATTCGAGTCGTTCATGTATGATCTTGGAAGTAGTACTTTCCATAGTTAGGAAAGTACCTATGTGATACCATAAACAGACGACCAATAACGGGAGATGGCTAATAAGGTAAGTAGATCACTGGTGGATTCCAATTCTGGGTCGGAATCGGAGAGAATCAGGCAACGGATCTAGGGTTTGGAGAAGAGAGGGGAAGGTTCGAGAGAGTATAGAGGCGATTGGATAATAGGAGTGGTATCTAGGATTAGGCTTATGGGGATATAAGGAAAGGAGGGGGATTCTTATGGGTAGTTGATCATTTGAGATCAACATCCAGGATCGAAAAGGGAGGGGGGCGGGTCATTTGAGCGGGTTTTGACCGGATTGAGATTAAGGAGTCATTTGGATTGGGATCGAGAGTCGGGCCAGGGATTTGAGGGGTTTGGGCCACTACTGTGGTCCAAAATTGGTACAATTTTGGGTTACACAAACTTATTTCAATAAAATTAATTAATAATAAATAATAAAAGATTTCTTATGCATTAAAATGATTAAAAATAATAACTTAACATTATAAAAATATAAAAAAATTATTTTAATGTAAATGAGACGTAATTATGCATAAATATAGGCTATTATTACAAAATTACGTAAATAGCTAAAACTACTAACGTAATTATATAAAATGAAATAAGTATATTTTAAAACGTGTATATGGGTGTAAAATAACAAATTTTGATGATTAGGTCACCACAACTAACTTAAACGGATAATTAGCAAATATTTAAGTAATTTAAATGCAAGAAAATTGATTTTAAAGCTCTAACAATTGCGAAATATTATAAGGAATACATTTATAATTATTGTATATTAAATAATGATGCAAAATGTCATTTTGAAAATATATATACTATTTGAAAAAATATGAGAGCAAAATTAGGCATCTCAGCCCAGTCTGTAATTTAACATGCTTGGGGTAGAATTTTTGGAGCCCATTTAAAAACCAGGCTTTTAAAGCTCGGTCCGAGTAAGCCCGTGGCCCGTGAGGCTTGACTAAGGTTGGTTTGGGCTGGCGCGTGTGCCTAATAAACATATTTACTTAAAATATAAAAAGTATATGACACTGTAACATCGGAATCAACATTTATCCACAGCAAGGTAACGAAATTCCTTGAGGATAAAGAGGATACTGTCAACATCATATCACCCTAGTGGGAACGGACAGGACAAATCAACAAACAAGACTATCATCCAAAACCTAAAGAAAATGCCGAACGAAGCTAAATGGAAATGGAGGGAAATTCTACTTGAGGTTCTTTGGGCATATCGAACAACGTCGAAATCCGGCACAGGAGAAACTCCGTTTTCCTTAGTTTATGGCTCTGAAGCCTTGATTCCAGTCGAAGTTGGAGAACCCAGTGCCAGGTTTCGACATGTAAAGGAGGAATTGAACCACGAGGCGATGAACACTAGTCTCGAATTATTAGATGAAAAATGAGAAACTTCACTCGTATGAATGGTTGCACAAAGCAACGAATCGGAAGGTACTACAGTAGAAGAACCAACCTTCGTCACTTCAAAGTCGGGGACTTAGTCCTAAGGAAATTCACCCTCAACACTCGAGATCCTAATGAAGGGAAACTCGGTCCGAACTGGGAAGGAATCTACCACATCCTCGATATAGTCGGAAAAGGGTCTTATAAACTCGGAACGATGGACGGAAAATCACTGCCAAACAACTAGAACATATCACTTCTCAAGCGATACTATTGTTAAGGTATGAATTTTTATTTTATATATATTCGGCACTAACTCATTACAGGAGTTTGACAAAAGGCATCGAGACCCCAGGTTTTAAAGTACGCGTTGCACTCTTTTTCCCTTAGATCAGTTTTTATCCCAAATAGGTTTTCCCGACAAGGTTTTTAACAAGGAAACAATTATGTGCTACCTGAGGACAATTCAACAGTATCCAAGGCTTATTTGCATTCAACCTCGAATACTGGGGGGCATCACCCTCGGATGTTATGTGTTCGAGAAAAGTACGTCGTGTCAAAGGGCCTCGATAGGGAAAATTTTGTAATGGGCCAAACGGTCGAATGACTTGTGTCCATATAGATTAGTCGACTCCCGATAGAAAAACATGTACACATGTATAAATTATTCAAAGAAGCATCCTTCCTTTATCAAGCATCTCGTGTCTCGAAGCAAATTCTCTACTATGCAAATCTCATACTTATAATTTTGTGAAAAATGGCTCAAAGATCCAAGTGCAAACATACTTCGAACACTCGAGGACTGCATACTCTAGTTATCCAAACTCAAAATCACAAGACCTCAAAGAGGCACTCCTCGATATATAGGCCAAAGCCACCATTCTCGGGACTAACATTTCGAACAAGTTCAAAATGTTATCAGGAAATAAGCCCAAGAGGCATACCCGAAGGCTGCAACCAAACTAAAGGCTATGGCTGAAATAATGTGGATCGGAGACGTTCGAATTTTGCAATAAAATAGGCCTTCGAATCCTTTGAAAAATCGGTTAAAAGGCTACCCTCGGAAAAATAACTAGGGCTTCGATAAAATCAGCCCTCAAAAAAACAAAAGGCTTCGATAATATCAACCTTTGAAAAACCTAAAGATGTATCAAATTATCTAACACAAACATGCTAAGGCGCAAAAAGCAAAGGGGTTTCAATCATCGGACCCTCAAATAAACCCAATGGGTAATAAAAAATGCTAAGGCATAAAGATATTCTTACTAAGTCTTTTAAGCCGAAAAGGGAAAATATTAGCCATCTTTTAGAGGCCAAATCGGCCCAGTCTAAAGAGCCTAAGTGCCAATAAATTTAGAGTTCGAGACCTTGTTCTCACTCAATTCGGACCTAAGGATTACACTATTCTAAGCTCGAATAAAGTCAACTAGAATATAGCTCAAAGATTCGTCATAAAACCTTGAGGGGTATGTTATTGTAAGTTCGAAACTTACCCATTACTTGATAAAAAAACCTAAGGGTTTGTGTTATTCTAAGTTTAAAATTCACTCAAACTTAGTTATAAAATAATGCATTTATGGCTCCGATCAAACTATCCAAAATCTCGATGGGGACTCGCTTTCAAAACCTAAGGGTTTGATTTAAGTTCGAGCTAGTTCGACTACAGAGACTACAACAGCAAACTTTTCATAAGGCAAAAACAAAGAAAAATTTATCGCAAATCAGGGACACACTTGAAAGAGAAAGAACTTTTTATTTATAGAAGATTTTACAAAGGCCACACGGGTTCTTACACAAAAAACAAAGAAAAAACACCAAAGAAGAAAAATCCTAAAGGCCTAGTCTACTTTGAGAGCCGCTTCTTCGGGGAATTCATCCTCATATCCTCCGCACTCGGATCCACTAGCAGAGTCTTTATCATCAGAGAGTAAAGCTTCGGCCTCGTCCTCCAAAGATTGTGTGTTCTCGATATCAGCTGAGAGGTTGAAGCCACGAGAGCGCACTTCCTAGAGAGTCTCTCTCAGGGATTATCGCCTAGCATGACCGACAGCACATGACAATTTGACTTCAACAGCAATAAAGATCTCTTGTGCCCGAATGTTGACATCCTCGGCGTCAGTTCAGTAGGCCCGGGCCAAGCTTTCCTCCTTCACACTTTGAAGTTGGCATTTGATCGAAGTCAGTTGGGCCTGAACCACATCTTTCTCCAAGGCAAGGCGATCCATATGTTGCTTCCACCCTAGAGTCTCTGCCTCCTTCATTTTGTCCTCCTCTCTAAGCTACTCTACCAGCTCGGCCTGCAAAGTCAAAATGTTAATTGCCAAAGTCAAGTGAATACATAAAAAACTCCCAAAAAGTTACATTACCTGTTCGATAGGCTCATACTGTTCTCGATGAGCCCTTGTCAGTTCAGCTTAGAGGTTCCTGATCTTCTCCTCTTTTTGAACATAGAGGAGTTTGAGGCCATCTCTCTCCTCCACGAGCTTCTTGAGTTTAGCCTCACATAGGGTCAACTCAGCCCAGGATTTGGAAAACGCTTCTCGATGGAGCATTATGGCCTATAAACAAAGGAGAAAATCGGACTTGGTAAAATGAGAATAAAACAAGCATAATTATGGAGGCTGAAACTTGTTTGAGAAACCGCTGAGACTCGTCAAAAATGAACTAAGCATCAAGGTCTGTACCATCTTCGACCCCTGTGAACCACCCCTGGAATATATCATTCCCTTCGTGGGTCGTCCCCACGTCGGGAGTCTCCATAGTCCGGGCATCTTGGAACTTCCCCTCGGAGAACGTAGGGTCGGGTGGTGAATTGTCGATATTAATTGTCCCAAGAGAGTCACTTGGGACATTCTCTTCTCTTTGAAGGGCCTCGGAGCTAGACCCTTCAGGTACGCCCACCAGTCGTCATCCTGGAGGGATGCATTTTCACCACTCGATGGCCCAAGGACTCTATTGTAACCTTCTTTCGAGATTTCTTCGGTCCGGTATTGAACCGCATCGACCGCCACCAGCTCAGCAGTCTTCGAAGCTTCAGTTCTTCCCCTCTTCAGAGCTATCAGTAAGCAGTCATCGTCCTCTCCTACTTCGTCATCCTCCCAAAGTCATTGGGTTGCATCACCACGTAAGGCAGAAGGATCAATCTTCGATTTTCGAGCCCTACTTCCTAGGTTTTGGGGTATTTGGAGGCGAGGCCCTTCTCCTCTTCTTCTCTTTGGTCGGCTTAAGAACCTCTTCTTCCCCAGGTGGAGGTGGCCTCATGAAAACATTGTCTCTAAGACCTACATGAATAGAAATTAAGTTTAAAAATAGTATTTTTACAGAGAAGCAATCAACAAACGTACAAAACGAAGGAACTCACCGTGGTTTTTCACTTCCCACCGAGCCCTATCCAAATCGTGCCAACAGAGCTCAACATATGAAGAAGTAGAGGCCAGTTGTCGAACCCAACCTTCAAGGTCCGGAATCGCACCAAGAAACCAATGGGAAGTTGCACCATGAAAAAGAACTAAGATCAGAAAGAAATCAATAAAGCTAAAAAGTGAACACCATCGACGAAATCGTACTTACGCTTCATGTTCCATTTCTCTAGGAATGGCATTTTCTCGGCGGGGATCAGATCGGAGGTCTTGATTCGGAAAAATCGACCCATCCACCCTCGGTCCTTGTCCTCGTCTATGCTCGAGAACATTATTTTTGTGTCCCGATCCTTGGTCTATGATACAATATGGGGGAAATCAAGTTCAAACTCGGATTTATCTTACTTAACCTTAGGTTAATTTACTTCACCTAAAGGGAATAAAATTTTTCAAACCCATGGTTTCAGTCTTAGGTTTATGTCTGAGGATAATAATCCATGACTAGCAATTCATTTATTTTCTAACACATAGACCAAGAATAAGGACCGAGAGTAATAGGGAATTTGGGATAAAAAAAAGTATACATACTTTTCGTTACACGCGTACAAAGAACTCGTTGAAACCTCGCTACTGGATTGAGGAAGAGGCAAGGGTGGGGGTAGAGCCTCTAGCGCCAATTATTTAACCAAAGAATTAGATTCTTTGACCAAAG
Source organism: Nicotiana paniculata (assembly GCA_005239505.1). Classification (NCBI taxonomy): domain Eukaryota; kingdom Viridiplantae; phylum Streptophyta; class Magnoliopsida; order Solanales; family Solanaceae; genus Nicotiana; species Nicotiana paniculata. Next base: position 96,955 of record ML340649.1, read on the forward strand.
ATATTTTTAGGATGAACACGGGTTTCTGATAATCAAGGAAATAATGATAATTATGAATGAGTAAGTAAATAGACAATAATAAGATGTATAGAAAAATAAGTGTATTATATTCGCAGTTTGGATGCCCCTTAAAAGTTATATTTTCTTCCCTTATATAGGGAATTTATTAATATAATGTCTACCTCTACAATGATGTTCATCAATGACTAATTATGACATTAATGTAACGTTACAAAGAATAACCGTAACTGTTGCGTGAAGGTTGTGTAACGTGTGGATCATTAATTGAAGATCTTTGAACCTGCCCGTAGATCTGTCCGGATTCGTTCTGACCGTGTCTCTTCCTTGTCTCAATCAGGTTGAGTTTTTCGTAGCTGATTACCCCGTAGGTATACTGTGTCATGCCTCTTTTGGGTCGTACCTCTTTATAGAAGCTTGTCCAGTTGTCATGTTTTCATTGCTCCACGTGACTGGCTGAGTCATCAAGTCTTACTACATGTGTGAAGCTCTTTTTTACCAATACAGATAGTCCCCCCACTTACCATTTATTTACCGATTAATATTTTGTAAGTGGATATGCATTTATGGAGGGAATATTTTTCCGCCACTTCACTTGAAACATTGCATCCTTCTCTGAACACAGGCGTCTCTTGTCACTTCCATTTCATGCTTAAGCCACGTATAACCTCCGGGTTGGTTCTGCAATTACTCGGCACCTTTTAGGGGTTTTTGCGGCTACATCAGTCACGAAGTGACATCTTCAATTATGACTTTCACATCATTGTTTTTTCCCATTTTTGACAGTTGTCTTCGAGTATAAATACCCCTTTTCCTTTCTTTAATTTCACGAAAAACTTCTAACTTCCCTTGTTTATTTGTAAATAGCTTTTTCCTTGTCTTTGTAAATATGTCTTCTTCAAACCAACCTAAGGGAGTGATAAATGTCGAGGATTTGACTCCCCCTTCTGCTCCAACGCGGAGCCGGAAAGGTGGTCGTTTGAGGAGTTTGGGTTCTACTCCTTCAAGAGGTTCTTCCTCTTCCCAAATCACTTCTCCTCCTTCTGCTAGGTCTTTAACTTCTCCAAGAGCTAGGGCTTCCAAACCTTCGTCTAGAGGTAGAGAACATCACGAACCTTTACGTGAACCCCGAGTCGATGAGATCATACCTGCTGAGTTACCTTCGCTGGGGATAATCAGGCCCTTAGAGATCAGTCGTCATCTCTTGACAGTGCTGATAGGTACCCTACCTTGATCACCGAAGGATTAATTCCTCTTGTTCGCAGGGACTATTTTTGGACGTCCGATTTTCCTTTCACTGTTCCAAATGGTAACCAAAGAATAACGTCTTACAAGAAGGGGTATTATTTTGTTTATACCTACCCTTTTACCTTAGGGTTTAGACTCCCATCTACCCAGTTATCATCGAGTTATGTCATTTTTTCAAAATTTTCTTGGGACAAGTCGGTCCTATTGTATGGTGAGTTGTTGCATGTCTCAGATGTTTAGCTAATTTAGCTTCAGTCCCCTTCACCTTTAATCATCTTATTCACCTTTACTCCCCGATGTTGTTTCGTCAAGGGATTCTTACTCTGGCTGCCAGGAGTAAAAGGGTGTTGGTGACTACTGATGATGATAAGGATAGAGGTTGGTTCCTTCGATACGTTGTTGTACCTACTGCTAGTTTAGTAGGTGAAAAAATAATTCCCTTCCCTAAGAAGTGGAATCGTGCACGTGAGTACATTTTAGCTCACATTCCTTGCTTTTTATTTTAGATGTTTTATTAACATCGTAGTTGTTTCTTCTTTTTACAGCAATCATGGGTACTGTCGAGAATGTCTCCGGTATCCGTGATTGGGTAGAAAAACTTTTGTCAATTGATCCGTTGGAAGAAAGTTAGTGGAAATACTTCTCCGAGAAGTACGGTTGGAAAGTGAAAACTCATGGTAAGTGAAGCTTTTATTTCTGCTTCTTTCCTTGCTCGAGCTTTTTTTTTTGTTGTGTTTTACCCTTTTTCTTTTGACAGGGTTTCCCGCTCGCGGGGTGTCTGCTGCATCCGTCCCAAAATTTTCCCTGGCTCAGGCCCAGGAAATCATCTCAGTCTCTTCTTCTTTGAAGAGAAAGTTTGGTGGGTCGAGGACCTCAGAAGAAGAAGAGGAAGAGGAGGGCACATTGGTCCATAGGTCTCGCAGAAGAAAGGTGATCTTAGACGAAGAGTCTACACTTGTGGTTGCGCCTCCGTGCTTGAAGTTGGACATTCTGCCTCCGAGGATGCTACCCCCTCTCCCGTGCATGATTCTGTTGATCATTTGTTTCGTAAAGGCTTTGGTACCGTAGGTGATGAAGCTCCTTTGGCTGTTTTTTCCTACTTATTTTAGAGAACTCCCCTCAACTGCTCCAGTTATTTCCCCTGCTCCCCTGGCTATTTCTTCTCCCGTTGTTTCTTCGCCCGTGGCATCTTCGCTCCTCATATTTCCTTGCACGTGGCTCCTGCATCTCAGCTTGCTTCTGTGCCTTCTGTTAGAGAAGTAGGGTCTTCAAGCAGGGAGATGAGGCAGGTGCTGATAGAAGTTCCGGCTGTTGGGAGCCTTTTTAAAAAATCTGTCCAACCTGATGTGTGGCTGAAACCATTGATAGGCCCGACAGAGAGAGCCAAGATAGACACAATTCCCTTACATGGGCTAATGAGATCGTGCATACCTCTTTAAAGGTAGAGTGCATTTTCTTGAATTCATTCTTGTACATGTAGTTATCGTATCTAATTGATTTTCTTTTTTAGATCAATCTTATAGGCACAGAGCTTATGAAGAGGATTTCTAACACGGAGCAGGAAGTAAAATAGTGGCATGCTGAAGCATATAACTGGAAGGGGAAGTATGAAAGCTTAAGGATCGACATGGAGGCCTTAGAAGAAGAAAAATGTACCTTGGGGCAGCAGGTGAGAGTCATGACGGGGGAGTTGGCAGTGGAGAAGGCTTATTCTGATCAAGTGGGCAAAGATAAGAACATCCTTGAGTCCTCATTTGCTGAGCAGTTATCTCGTGCCTCAGAAGAAGTTAGGATCTTTAAGGCCTTACTGGACCAAAAAGATGAGTACTCAGGCGAGCTTGTGCAGTCACTTACCCAGACCCAGGAGGATCTCCGAGATTCCTTAGATAAAATTCAATTCCTGGAAAGGTCTATTGCACCTTTAAGGGCCGCCAATAATGCTGGTGTGGCTGAGAGGGACGGTCTAAGAGCTGAGGTTATGATATGGGAGAAGGATTACGAAGCTCTTGAGGACTCGGCAACTGTCGATGTTAGTTGGGCGTACATGAACTCTCGCCTCGACACATTGACTGAAATGAATCGAGAGGATTTCTACCTTAATGCTAAAATTGCTAAAATCAAGGAAGCCATGGAGAAGGCTCAACAAGGTCAGAATCTCTCTTCACCTGAAGGTGAGGCTCTTGTTGCTCAAGTCTCCTCGTCCCAAGTTGCTCCTGCTCCCTCCGCCAGTGAAGAAGTTAACCCCCCTCCTGATGAAGTTTAAGAAGTTTGGTTCCTCTTTTTTTTTCTTTGTCTCAATTGGTGATTACCCCCAGTCCCATCGGGGGTAAATTTAGATCTTTTAAAGTCCCCAACTGACAACTTAGGGGCACCTTAATGTATAAACAATATATACGGCTAAGTACAAGTTAATACTTAGTTTCTACTTAGTCGTTTTAATATATCAATGCAAATATGACTTTTGTTTTCCATTGAGTTTCTGTTTCACTCTCTAAGTCTTTTGCATGCTTTATTTTTGAGGTTTTAGTTTTACCTCTGAGTTTTTCATATAAGATGCTTTAAATTATCCGCACCTTTTTGTAGTAGGTACGATTTTGTGAAAGAGGGCCTTTTCTTTTTATCGACACTTAATGAAGAAGACGTCTCAACTTCATAATGGTGTAATAATGCAATAGAGAGATGGGAATTTTTCACATGTTTAAGAATGTCTCTGAAGAAAGTTTTTGTTTGAACTTTCACAATATTTTACATGTGTTTGATTATCGTCTAAAACTCATGTTACAACTGTTTTCTTTTAATAGGTTTGATATATACTTGTATTTCGTAAATGTTTTTCTTATGTAACAGTTTTTTCGAGCTAATACAAGAGACTAACTGTTTTTCGTTCGTAACAGTTTTTATAAAGGTAGGGGTTTTTACCCGTAACTGTTTTCATTAACAACAGTTTTCAATAATCACGAGGGAAATGCTTTTTCAACCGTAACTGTTTTATTTGATAACAGTTTTTCGAACAAGTACAAGGATTTTGATCTTTCATTCGTAACTGTTTTATTTGATAACAGTTATCTATGAGTACAAAGATTTCGTAACTGTTTTTAATTACAACAGTTTTCTTTTGAATAAGTACAAAGATGATGATCTTTTATCCACAACTGTATTTAGTTACAACAGTTTTATTTTGAATAAGTACAAAGATGTGCATTTCTTCCTCATAGCTAATATTTTGCCTTTTAACCTGAATACCTGTTTTACATTTATGAACATGTTCGAAGGTTTTCTGTATTAGGCTTTGTGTTTTGAGTCTTTGGCTCTTTCGATTTTGCTCGTATCACTTGACTTGTTGGGAAGATGGATCCTCAGGCTCGAGCTTTGACTTTTTGATAGTCTTCTTTGCTTTGTCTTTGCCTTCCATACTGTATAGTCCCCCAAGTGTTTGAGCTTTGAAGAATGAAATCTCGAGCACTTGATTATTCCTTCCTTGTGGTCCTTTTTCCTGAAAAGGAAAAACATACGGAACTCGAAGGTATATAGTTTTTAGATGATGACTGCTCAACCCTTTAAAATGTCCATAAGAAAGTGTAACCCTAGACCGGGAATTCAGTTACTTCCTCGTGTCTTTGCAGGTCTAATATCATCATCTGGTGATGGGTTATCTTTTTTCCTATCATCTAAACTCTTAGTAAAATTTTAACTGTTCAAAAATAAAATCGAATGTGTGATACCTGACCGGGGGTATTCCTTTTCCTTAGAAGTATTACTTCTTCAAATGGATGGCATTCCAGCTTGATGGTAGGATCATGTCGTCCATAGCTTCCAGCTCTTAGGCGCCCTTTCCAGCTATGCCTCGGACTTTGTAGGGTCCTTCCCAGTTTTGACTTTACTTTCCTACACCAGCTTCTTTTGTTGATTAAAAAACTTTTTTAAGAACGAAGTCCCCAATCTTGAAGTATCTGAGGCGAGATTTTTGGTTGTAATACCGCTCTATGATTTGTTTTTGAGCTGCCATACATATTAGCGCGACTTCTCTTCTTTGTTCAAGCAAGTCTGGATTAATTTTCAACTCGTCGTTGTTTGCATCATCCGTGGCTGTTGTAAACCTTATGCTTGGTTCGCCAATCTCCACCGGTATTAAGGCTTCTGATCCATACACAAGTGCGAACGAAGTTTCTCTCGTAGCTATTTTTGAAGTTGTTCTGTAAACCCATAGTACTGCCGGTAACTCATCGGGCCAATTTCCCTTGGCTTTCTCTAGCCGTTTCTTCAGGTTGTTAATGATGACTTTATTCATCGATTCGGCTTGACCATTAGCCACGGGGTGATGCGGCGTTGAAGTAATCCATTTTATTAGCCAACTTTCGAAGAATTTTGTGATTTGCGAGCATATGAATTGTGGGCCATTATCACATACGATCTACTTAGGTATTCCAAAGCGGCATATTATATTCTGCCATAAGAAGCTTTTGACTTTTTTCTATTGCACATGTTTGAAAGCTTCTGCCTCTACCCATTTTATAAAATAGTCAGTTAGCACTAGTAGGAACTGTACCTTTCCTTTATCTGCGGGAAGGGGTCCCACTATGTCCATGCCCCACTTCATGAATAGCCATGGTGATATTATTGGGTGTAATAGTTCCGCTGGTCGATGCATGTTATTGGCAAACCTTTGGCATCTGTCGCATTTGAATACAAAGTTCTCAGCCTCTTCTTCCATCTTAGGCCAATAGTACCCAGCTCTGATCAGGGTTTTGACCAAGGATCTCGCCCCTGCATGATTTCCACAGTGTCCTTCGTGGACTTCTTTCATCACGAACTCCGTTTGGTCAGGTCCGAAGCATTTCGTTAGGGGACCTCCGAACATCTTGATATATAATGAGTAGCGAATGAGGAAGTACCGTGCAGCTTTGCGGCGAAGTGCTTGAGTTACTTTTTTGTCTTCAGGTACGGTGCCATTCTGTAAAAAATTTGAAATTTCGTTTCTCCAATCCCAGGTTAAATTGTTGAAAGTTACCTCATTTTCGTCCTGGTCGACTGTTGAATGAAATAGATGAACAACAATTGCATTATCTTTGTTTCTTACTTCTGTGACTGCTACGAGGTTAGCCAATGCATCTGCTTCTGCATTTTCTTCTCTAGGTATTTGTATAACCTTCCACGTTTTGAATTGTCTCACGAGATCTTGTGTCATTTCTAGATACTGCTGCATCTGAGTCTCTCGAGTGATGTAAGCCCCCTGCATCTGATTTACTACCAGTTGGGAGTCACTTTTAATTACGATTTGCTCGATTGAGAGTTCTCGTGCCAGTTCTAGTCCTGCAATAACAGCTTCGTACTCTGCTTCATTATTAGTTATAGGATAACATTTGATAGCTTGTCGTGTCTTTTCACCCGTGGGTGATATTAACACAATGCCTAAGTTGTCACCTTTTACATTGGAAGAACCATCGGTAAATAGGGTCCATAGACCCGGATTAGCACCATTAAAGAGTTGTAACTCTTTTTCCACTTCAAGGACAATGATATAACTAAAATCAGCGACAAAATCAACTAAAATTTGAGACTTTATTGCAGTCCTAGGCTGATATATTATGTCATGCTCGCTTAATTTGATGGCCCACTTAGCCAATCTTCCTGATAGTTCTTGTTTATGTAGTATATTTCTTAATGGACACGAGGTCACAACTATGCTTGGATGACATTGAAAGTATGGCCTCAATTTTCGAGATGCCATGATTAGAGCTAAGGCTAACTTTTATAGATGTGGGTATCTAGTTTCCGCATCTAGTAATGTCTTGCTTACATAATAAATAGGAGATTGCTTACTTTTATCTTCCCTTACCAATACTGCACTTACAGTAATTTCCGTGACGGCAAGATAGATGTACAGCCTCTCCCCCTCTTCTGGCTTTGATATCAACGGGGGTTTTGATAGGTAAGCCTTTAGGTCCTTGAGAGCCTGTTGACATTCTTCAGTCTATTCGAACTGATTTTGCTTTTTGAGAACTGAAAAGAATTTAAAACTTTTCTCAGAAGATTTAGAAATAAATCTTGCTAAGGCTGCAATTCTTCTCGTTAGTCTTTGAACTTCTTTTTTGTTCGTAAGTATATCAGGTATTTCTTCTATAGCTTTAATTTGAGCAGGATTCACTTCTATTCCTCTATTTGATACAAGAAAACCCAAAAATTTACCTTACTCTACGCCAACAACGCATTTTTCTGGATTCAACTTCATATTATACCTGCGTAAAATTTCAAAGGTAATAGACAAGTGTTGGAAATGATCTTTCGCATGTGTTGACTTTACCAGCATGTCATCGATGTAAAATCGTCTTCCCCATATGTTCTTGGAACATCTGGGTCACTAGCCTCTGGTAGGTGGCTCCAGCATTTTTCAGGCCAAAAGGCATGACTTTGTAACAATAAGTCCCCCTGTTTGTAATAAAGAAAGTTTTTTCCTCATCTGAGGGATCCATTTTAATCTGATTATAATCAGAATACGCATCTACAAAGATTAACAATTCATGACCTGCGGTGGCATCAATCATTTGGTCTATATATGGTAATGGGAATGAATCTTTGGGGCATGATTTATTTAAATCAGTGTAATCTACGCATACTCTCCATTTCCCATTCTTTTTAGGCACTACCACAGTGTTAGCTAACTAGTTAGGATATGTTACCTCACGTATTGAACCAATTTTCAAGAGTTTTTGTACCTCTTCATCATCACTTGGTTCTTGAATGGTCCTTGCTTTCTTTTCTTCTGCTTAACAGGTATGAAGGATGGATCTTCATTTAGTTTATGAGTCATCACCTCTGGTGGGATACCTGTCATATCTAAATGGGACCACGCAAAGCAATCTGGGTTAGCCTTTAAATAATCAATTAACTTACCTCTTCGACTGGGGCTCAACCTCATGCCTATATGCACTTTCTGTTCAGGTTTTTGTTCAAACAATGGAACAGCTTCGAGATCTTCCGTGGTTGTTTTGATGTGTTCGTCTTCCTCCGGTTCTTGAATGACGTCCGGTCTGGAATCTATGTCTGTGTGGTTCGATGCATCTTCCGTGGTGACTTGGTTCACCTTCTCGTGAGTATCTTCTTCCGTATATGTTTGAGCAATAAATTCTTCCGTACCTGTTTGGGCAATAACTTATTTCGTACCTGTTTGGTCAATAACTTTTTCCGTACCTGTTTGGTCGGCAGCTTCTGTCCGGGAGATTTCTCTATCCTTCGGTTCTTCCGTTTCTACTTTTTTGTTATAGTGCACCACAGAATTTATATTTCTAGAGGTGTGCTGATCACCTCTGATATGTTGGATTCCCCCTTCAGAAGGGAATTTAATTACCTTATGTAAGGTAGGTGGTACCGCTTTCATGTCGTGGATCCATGGCATTCCCATGATTACGTTATAATCCATGTCAGTATCGATGAATTGGAATCTGGTGTTTTTGATTACTCCTTCAGCAAGTGCTAAGTTCAATTTCTCCTTTGGTTATAACTGTAGAGTTGTAAAACCCTGATCTGGCTCGTGCCTTTGGGATCACCAGATTTCCCAAGAGCATTTCTTCCACGACTCTTAGCAAAATGATGTTGACTGAACTACCTGGATCAATTAACACTCTTTTAACGTTAGTGTCATGAATTAGTAAGGATATTACCAGAGCATCGTTGTGGGGGAGCATTAGTCCGCCGAAATCTGCATCATCAAAGGTTATATTGTCTTCGTCCAGATTTTCTCGAACCCGCTTTTCGTGTGTAATTGCGAACTTCGTGGCTATTTTGCAAACCACTCCATTTACTTTTTCACCTCCATGTATCACGTTGACAGATATTTTTGGAGATGGGGGTTTCGGGGGATCCTTCCTGTACTTCATATATGTTTGCTTACCTTTATCACTAAACAATTCTGTTAAGTAGCCCTGTTTCAATAATTGCTCTATTTCACCTTGTAAAAATCTGCAATCTGCAGTCTTGTGTCCGTGACCATTATGGAATTCACACCAGAAATTTGGGTTCCTTTTATTTGGGTTTGATCGTATTTCTTTAGTCCATCGAACCTTATCACCCATATTTCTTAATATTAAAACTAGTTCATGGGTACTTACATTGAAGGTGTGATCCCCAATTCGTGCATTACCTTTAGTTCGTTCATCTCGATCTTTTCTGGATCTAGATGAGGACGAGCCCGCATCTTTGTTCGATGGTCTATATTCTGACCTAGTGTTTTCGAACCTGGGACGAGTTTCACGTCCCGAGGGTCCCATGTCAGGATCGTACCTGTTTTTACCTGATCTCCTGTCTGATTCGGAACGTCTGGACCTGGTATGATCTTCATCTTTCGAACGAGCAATGTATCTTCTTCTATCCGAAGTTTAGTATTGTACCTGTTGTAAACATCATTCCATGTCGTAGCTGGGAATTCTCTCAAGCTTTCCTTGAATCTTCTCGTGGCTACTGAGCTTTTGTCATTTAGATTGCTTGCGAATTCCATGGCTAACCAATTATCAGGCACCCTTGGTAGTAACATTTTTTCTCGCTGGAACCTGTCTACAAATTCACGGAGTAGCTCCGTGTCTCCTTGTTTTATTTTAAATATGTTCTCCATTCTTTTCTCGACCTTTTGCGCGCCGGAGTGTGCTTTTATGAAAGAATCTGCAAGCTCGGCAAAAGAATCAGTAGAATTTTAAGGGAGAAGAGAATACCAGGTTAGTGCTCCTTTGGTAAGTGTTTCTCCAAATTTTTTTACTAGGACCGACTCAATCTCTTGTTTTGTTAAGTCGTTGCCTTTCACTCCAATGGTAAAAGCAGTCATGTGGTCACGTGGGTAAGTTGTTCCATCATACTTAGGGACATCATGCATTTTGAACTTCTTGGGTATAGGCAAGGGTGTTGCATTTGGTTTCCAAAGTTGTTAAGAATATCTATCAACATCAATGCCTTTGATAACAGGTGGTACTCCAGGAATTTGCTCGATTCGATCGTTTTGTTCCTTCACCTGTTTATGCAGGGTTAGTAATAAATATTGTAATTTAGAGTTATTAGTCATATCTGGTCTCACTTCGAGAGATTCATTAGGAGTGTCTTCCCTTGTTGAGTTTACCAACCCAGATTGGGGATTTTCCACGGTGATGGTATTATTGGGAGTTGGTGTCAGTGATGCAGGTGACACCGCTGGTAATCCCCTTGCAAATTCTTGCAAAGCCTGGCTTACATACTCTGCAATCATTTGCTTTACCCGATCTTGTTCTACCGTTTGATCATTATCATTGTTGTTGTTTGTTGTTGTTGTTGGATCTTTCTTGGGATTGTTCCCTCGAACCTCTTGGGGATGGAGGAGGTGATGGAGTCAAATTTCTTTGTTGGTTATTGTCGTTGGAGTTTGACATAGTTCAGAGGATATCGCTTGAAAAGCAAACAAAGATTATCAGAATTCCCGATAACGGAACCAATTTGTTTAACTAAAGAATTAGATCCTTTGACCAAAGCTATTTTTAGGATGAACACGGGTTTCTGATAATCAAGTAAATAATAATAATTACGAATGAGTAAGTAAATAGACAACAATAAGATGCACAGAAAAATAAGTGTCTTATATTCGCAATTCGGATGCCCCTTACAAGTTATATTTTCCCTTATATAGGGAATTTCTTAATATAATGTCTACCCATTACAATGATCGCTCATCAATGACTAATTATGACATTAATGTAACGATACAAAGAATAATCATTACTGTTGCGTGAAGGTTGTGTAACGTGTGGAGCATTAATTGAAGATCTCTGAACCTTCTCGCAGCTCTGTCCGGATTCGTTCTGACCATGTCTCTTCCTTGTCTCAATCAGGTTGAGTTTCCCGTAGCTGATTACCCCGTAAGTATAATGTGTCGTGCCTCTTTTGGCCCGTACCTCTTTATAGAAGTTTGTCCAGTTGTTATGTTTTCATTGCTCCACGTAGCTGGTTGAGTCATCAAGTCTTATTACACATATGAAGCTCTTTTTTACCAATACACCAACGTCGATGAATCAAAGGTGTATGTTTATGCTATGGCATAGGAAGAGCAAAAATGGAACTGCTATCGATTGTCCTATCATTCGTGATGAGCTTCTTTCATTTGTTAGTATGGGGTAGGTAGCGTTGGAGCGTTATTAACCTACCTCGATAAAGACGAGGGCTATATAACCTAATCAATTGGTCGAGGGTAAAAGACATCCCCTCGAACTTTCTCGAAAAGAATCTGAGCAAATTGACGATACGCCAAAATGAGGGATAGATCTATCCAAGGGTCAATCGTTATTGGCGGAAAAAATCGAGTATGACCGGATCTACAGGGCCCAATGTGAAAGGGTAAGTGTAAACACTTAAAAACCCTTTCACATGGGTAGTGATGTCTTCCTCGGGGGAAGGAATCATCACCTCTTTGTTGTCCCAGTTACAGACCTTTTTTACCTGCTCAAGATCGTCTTTAGATATCGAACAAATGTACCGAGACATGGACTCACATCGGCTGGGAACTGTGGAAGGCCTTTCTACTTTAAATTCGAAAGTCAGTTTGTATGGCTCAGGAATGCACTCTTCAATATGAGGCTCCACCGGCGTTTTATTGCTAACCGACTGCGATGAGGAGGCTTTTTCCTTTTGCGGTACAATCTTTGAGGTTTTTGCCATTGATGTGAGTGAAGAAGGTCGAAAGAAGATATAAAGCTGGTGGTTCTGGTGATGATGACTGTGACTTAACAGGCGGCGACAGAGAGGGGATGAGAAGGGTTAGAAGATTTGGAGACTTAATCAAAGCAAAAGTAAGTTTGATTCAATGAAGGAGATGTTATTTATAAGCTCACGGCAACGGTTCAGTAGCCCTAGTGGACGACCACCAACTGACATGCATTGATGATTTGGGGAACTGAACCGACGGGACATTTCGGTCACATCCGTCGCTTACGTCATGAAAACGATGTCATGATCGAGGTATCAGGGAATCAAGGCTCAAATAGTTTCTTATCATTTTACTCTTATAAACGCGGGGACTATCTGTATACGATCGAAACCGGGTATGTCCGATTTCATAGGCTCGAGGAGATGCCTCGAGGATAAGCTCATAACAGATCTGGCTCGGGGTCGATGGTAGGGTATGAAGCGTGAAGGTCGAATCGCTCGCTGAGGATCGAGACAGAGCGTGACCGACGTCGAATAACGGAATGGCGAGATATTAGCAACCGACCAAAGATCTCGGCGGAAATCTCTGAAGAAATTGAACCAAGCGGTTATTGAAATCAATCATGGGATTTATTTTAGAGTTGTACTTTATTTAGGATTCATCTACTATATAAAGAGGGACCATATTCATTTGTAACATTATACATTCAGTGATAAAATAATATACGCGATGCTCTCTATTTACTTACTATCAACTGTTGTTCTTTACTGTTCTTATTGTTCTTATTACTGGATCTCGAGACCATCCCGAATCGAGGTCGAAAGTACTACATAACACTGGTTTAATCTATTTTATTGTTCAATTTATTCATTTAGTCTGTCATTTATCAATTGGTATTGAATCAGATCACGTATCCTTAAAACCATAATACAAGTTTAATTGTTACTCGAATTTTAGGGTAAACAAGCCACTATTTAATACGAAGATAAAACTTGGACAGAAGCAGCTCCAACATAATATGTTGGATTATGGAACTCCTGCGTATAAACTTTCATCATATTATGTTCGAACTCAAGCATAATATGAATTGTAGCACATTATGACGGAATCTCATATGTAAAAATTAGAACTCCCGCATATTTATGCTGGAATTTTTTCGAATTTTTAAGAATATATTTGTTCAGATTTTATTTTCACATAAAAAATAACTAAATTTTAAAACTGTAACTAATTTTCAATCATCACCTGTAAATTAGCGTGTTTTTGATTTCCCCAGGGAAGATAGATGCCCATAATAAAAGCATGGAAAATTTGGCAAATGGAAAACTAGACACATAAAAGTGAAGAGATTTCCATTTAACGAACAAAAAAATATTGAGCTTACAAAATTGACGAGGCTAGATACACATCTTCCCTCAAGTTCCTCAACCGTTCTATGGAACTCCTCTTTACATTGCCATAGGCGTAGGACCAAAAAGAAATAAAGAGAATGAAAAATTATTTGCCTGCAAACGCTGAGCTTCATATCTAGAAAACCAAATCAAAATCTAAAGACTCAAAATCTTTTTCAACCAATTAACCACGTGTCAACAACGCAGTACGCCTGTCACCAAGTGTGCCGTGACCTGCCTGTGATTTGTAATCCTATGCACAATGTCCAAAACCGTTAAAATTGGCTGGGCGACGTGTCAGACTGTCATTGGTCAGGAAGCTACAGCTGGGCTTCCCCTATTGGTCAGCTGTACACAAACTTTGTGGCCTTCAATGGAACAAGAAATCCTCCTCTTCTTCCTCTGCTGTATTTGTTGAAGAATTTCTGGCTTTTAGACTAAAAGGTAGTGAAATATTCTTTTTCATTTTGGTACTTTTCTGTTAAATTATTTACTGAGAAAAGTGAATAGACTGGTCTGTGATCTGAGAACTTTGATTCTCCTCTAACATAACATATTTGCTTTAGTCCTTCACCTTTCCATAAAATCCTATCACACCTGTAATTTATAAATTTGGAGAGACTATGTTTTAGTACAGTTTGTTTTATGCAGAAAAGCAGTAACTTATGGTACTTTGATGCAAGAATTCAACTACATAAAAGCATTTTAAGTCCAAGATTCCTGGGAAAAAGGTTATTCAGTCCAAGATTTTTCCTAATACTATGAAAAAGTGAGGACATTTTAAGATGGTCGATCAGATATTCTCATTCATATGTGGAACAAAATCTAACATGTCTTATTGAGTTTCTTGCCGATGTGTGACTTTCTTCATGACAATATAACAAGAAACAGTAATTCGTCCGGTGCACAAAGTATCTCGTGTTCATGCAGAGTCTAGGAAAGGACGATGCTGACAACCTATTCTAATGCAAAAATTAGCGGCTGTATCGACGGCTCGAACCCGTGACCTATAGGTTATTCAGAGACAACTTTACCGTGCAATTTACCAAATATTGAGATTACATTATTAAAATAGTTGGTAGTTTGAACAAGTGAATAGTAGTTTTCAAATCTTATGCTCAAATAATGTGTTTATTTTTTCTACTACCTAACACCAAAAAATAAAAATAAAAAATTAGAAAGAAAAAAAAGAAAGATTAATTTATCATGAAGGTATGTTTCTGCTATAATTCAAATATATATGGATTAGAATATGTTTTAAGATATTGTTGGAGGATTAATAACTATCTTCTGGTGTAACAGAAAAAGAGATAATGTAGACTAATGTTTAGGCCTACAAGGTAGACTTCTAGTGTGGGAAACCATCAAGATTAGCGAGATTTATTAATCTGTCAGATTAAATTATCAGATTTTCGGAATCTTTAACAAGTTTAAGCATAAAGTTGACTATAATCACTTATCTTTTAGCATAAGAATGTCGTTAATTGTGCAATATTATATATTCAAGGTAGAAAGCCAATCAATTTTTTTTTACTTAATCTCACATTAGATTAAGTAAATTTTCATATGGTCGGTGCATCTCCAACCCCTCCCCCCAAAAAAAACCAAGAAATGAAATAAAATAACTTATTAAGTTATTGGATTATGTTATTATAGGGTGTCCCTAGATAGAAAATCTATAATGTCTGTCGATAAATGCACGTATTCATGATTAATTCAAATGCAAGCATCTGATAAATATTTTATTAAAATAGCAATATTTCATAAAAATACTAAAAAAGAGTAGTTAATTTTGGAATATTACCAGGCAGGAGTCCTTCGCTTTTCCTTTGATGTGCAAGTTTGAACAACATAATGGTCAGAATTGTAGAGGTATTTGTATGTTGGAGCAAACAAAATATTTCCTTCTTTCCAACCTTTGAATACACGTCCTGCTCTTTGCTCTATTCTTAGCTGCCATAACATTTAAAATATTAATTAAATTTTTTAAATATATTAATTTTTTTTATATGTTTAAAATTTTCTACTTCTCCGACTTCATTTTATAGCGGTGTTTGATTGTGCACATAGTATAATAAAGATGTCTAACCTGATCTTTTTCTAAAAGTGCTTCCCAGTTACTGTTGTTTACCAACTCGTATGTATCCTCGCAACCGGATGCAAGCCGGTAATTCAAATCTCCGAGCCAAATTATCTTGCTACATTTTAACAAAAGAAGAATACATTGTTAGTCCATCTGTATCGTCCTAGTTTTATCAGATGTCCCTCGAAAGGACGAATATCTTTTTTTTTGCATTCTTGTGATAAAAATTAAAATAAAAAAGAACGAAAAAGAAGGAAATACGTACTCATGATCCAAAATGTTATCAGGAGGAAGAGGTTTTCCAATAATCCTACTATGTGAAAACCTTGTTTTCTTTAAAATTTCCATGACATCCGAATTCCTTTTAATCTCATCGCCTTCTTTCTCTCCTGATGCCAGATGAGTACAAACGAAACAAAATGTCTTGTGATGCAACGTCATACTGATCGATATCGAACCCTATTATCAAGAAAAGATGTGTTACACGGTCAAAATCAAAAAATTAAACGTGCATAATTAAACATGTGATAGATTCAATTCCTTAGAGTTATTTTGTACCTTATTTCCAAGATAACCCATGATGCCTCTTCCAACACAAGAAACCTTCAAGTTGCTTATGTGTCGATATAAATCGGTACGAGTCCATATGCATAGAAATAAACCAACCATTTGTTTGCTTGCGGCTAAGCAATACCTATTTTGCTCAGTGCTAGAAGAGTTATATCTATTTGACATGCAATTTGGATTGGGTGATCCGTCGTCATTCATCCTCAAGAGTCTCTCCCAATCTTCTCCTTCGAGTTCATTTTCCAATTTGATCAAATCTGAGAAGCTGATTCTTGGTTTCAGACTAGATTGTTGTTGGTGCAAGTCATGGAAGGACGGGGATGAACTTCTTCGCTCGGAATTTTGGGTGTTATTATTATTAGGAGAAAGATCTGGGGTGTTTGTGTTGTTGTTCAAAGCTTGACGAATCAAAGAAAGCCACTTGGCAGCTGGACCACTGTCCTCTGGACCTAGTACATTGCCTGCATTTAGAGGGACAATTTCCTGGAACCTGTTCATAACAGAGGGGTTAAAAATTTAAAAATGTTAGAAAAAATAAATTTACCTAATGCATTAGTAAAAGCACACAAGTTTATCAGTCAATTAAATTCAACAAGTATATACTCTTTTCGGTTCACAATAAGTGATGTTTTAGCTGTTTTCGTACAGATTAAAAAATCTACCTTTTAACATTAGTACGGAATATAATTGACCATATTAATCTTTACTATCTCTTCACACAAACACTCCCAACACATACTCCAACATTATTTACTCCAAGGGCAATGTAAGAAAAAAATAATTAATTCATTCTTGAAATCTAAAAAATTTATTTATTTTGAACCACAAAAAAAAAGCAAAAAATTTACTTATTGTGGACCGAAAAAAGTACCAATTATAGAGTATCGAAATAAATGACTGTTCAAAATAATAGGACAAGGTCTTTTCTAGCGTGCCACCTGATGTAAGTATAGACCAAAAAATTGGACATAACACTCTTTTATCCAAAGTGAAATGGACTTTCGAATCCACTTTCGCACACCTTAACTATTTCGTATCTAATATCTCCCATCAATCTATTTGCCGAGTAATCTAATTAACAACAATATATCGAGTGTAATTCGATAAAGTATATACGTTAATTTTACCCCTATCTTATAAAGATAGAAAACTAATTTCTAATAGATCCTTGATTCAATGAAAGCATAATCATAACAGTTATGACAAAGAAATGCACATCTCCCGAGTAATCTCATATGCATATTTTATTAAATTTAATATTAACCTCACTTTATAATTTCATATCATTCTTCAATTGATTTAGAAATCATGAAGTCTATTACTCCCTTCGTTTCAATTTGTTCATCGGAGTTTGACCTGACATAAAATTTAATAAAAAATAGAAAATAGATAAGGAAATTACCCAAGCACATATATGTCAGCTGGTGCAGTGGAATTCAACCAGTCCTCTAAGTTCAACCCGTCGTGTGGTGACTTGCCTCCTACATTCCATGTCCCCACGAACATCCTATTTATTGTTTAGATCATACACAAAGAAGAACATACGAATTTTTTAGAGACCCTAAATATAAGATAAATATCAAAAGTCAAAAAAAATATGATTAATGCGTACTTTTTAGGTATGAGTTCAATTTTCACTGTTAACGTACAACAATAACAACATATACTTAGTGTTATCTCTACCTTATATGAATAAAGAGGTTGTTTTCTGTAGACGTTCGATTTCAGTGTTAACATTCTTTTGAATATTTTGACGGCATATGCATTACTATACACAAGTATATTCAGAAATAAAATATCAAAATGGATAGTTAGAAGCTTCCAACTTTACAAAAGTAAACAATACAAAAACAAGTTGAATCCATTAGTTGACAAAGACAAAATAGCTGCACTCGACTAGGTATTGGGACAACAATTTTCTAAGTTAACTAAAAAAAGTGTAGTATCTATTCAGAAAGCCTATGAGACCAGCTAACTGTAGTTTCACATGGCCAAAAAGTACATAAGCCAATGACTTATTAGGCACTACATACATCTCAATTTCAACAAATGTCGCTATGGCGTAGTAAATATTCTTTAATCCTTAATAAAAGATATCGGTTTCGAGCATTGAGTATGAAATTATTTTTGTTAGTTATTTTATGATGTGAAATTTTTCAATACAAATCCGTATTTAGTCGAGTTTCAATACGGATATCGAATACCAGGGAGAAACCAAAAATAAATTTGCACATGGCAAAGAAGTACTCAAGCCTATGACTTGGCTCAATATGCGGCTTCTGGATCTATGCTTTTGGTTGTTAAATTCTAAATTTAATCTATCTTACATTAATTAATTCAAGTACTATGATCTAATTATGAACCTTAACATGGGTATGCATTAAATTATTGAATTCCTTTTGGCAAATACGTAAAAGAGAAATGTAAATTTATACTTATTAAAATCAAAGATTTAAAATTAGGAGATCGTTCTTGCCTTACCTAAGGTTTTGATGATCAGTGACAGTGAATGTCTCTTTCTCCAATATTGGCCGTTGAATTCCATCATTTGTTTCCATCAACCAACTTTCTGCTTGTCAAATAATGAAATTACTCATATTTAATTTCTAATTTATCAAACAAATTACTCATAACAAGTTACAATTTAAATAAAAAATGACACTTCTAAAACTTCATGTCTTTTGATAATCTACCACCAATTATTATTTATTTATCTCCGGTGTTATTCCTTTCCGATCATTCAAAAATAGTCATATATAACTAAAAAAGGCATAATGTTCTTATAATATCATGCTAAATAATTTCAACAGTGATATAAATTTAAAGTTGAACTTAATTTGAAAAGTTAAGAACTTAAATCAATAAATTATTTAATATTGTAAAGTAACAGATATGAATAAAGTGGAGTAGATGTGTAAATGATAAAATTTTCGATTGATTTTTAAGGAACAAAAAAAGTAAGAAAATATTTTACTATAGTTCAAATTATGACTTTGTATAGAAATTAGTGAAAACTAAAAATGGAATGATCACACTAGAACTAGGGACTAGGTAGGTCCTGGTACACGTGGCATAAGTAGAGGCAATGATTAGATACTAACCAAAAAAAGCTCTCAACTAAATTGTGATTATACTATGTCAAATTACATAATGAAATCCATCAAATCAACGGCAGAGATTTGCAGTCCATTTAAGAAAATGTATCAAATCAACGGAAAATCCGAGTAAAAGCTGTACTTCACCGGAAAAAACCCTACGATCACCGGAATCTTTACCTGATAATTCCTCCGGCACCACAACGCAACTCCCGTCGTCTGAGCAACTCTTCCTTCTTCTTTCTCCTCTACCCACCCCTATTAATTTCATAAAATGAAAAAACCACAAAAGTAAATCAATATTATTTTGAAAAAATAACATCTCTCAAAATAATAGCGAAAAAATATATATATGTTATATTTGAATATTATATACAAAATATATAAATTTCACACACTTTACATCTATCGAATATAAATAGATTTAGTAGCGGACTAAAGGTTATTTATGCCCTATTATGTTTCATAAATCAGAAAAATTTACATAAAAAGAGTTGAAAATTTTCAATAAATGTGAAAATCTTACCATCTACTATGTGATCTGAATAAAATTCCTCCGATTTGCTTTTCATATTCAACCATTTCCTAACCACCACTTTAGTCCACGAAGACTGCAAAATAAGTCAAAATCAACTCATCAGTATTCCATTCAAGAACACACAGTCACACCACTACTGTGTGTATAAAAATATACATACATATAATACATATATTCAACTGAAACCCAACAAAGAAAAAAAAAATTAATAACATAAGAAAATATTACCTTTGGTATTTTTCCCTCTGTTTTCATGGCTGAAAATTGCAATGGAGCTGGAAAAAGATGAAGCTAATTTTTTGTTAGAAAAAAATAAAAAGAAATATAGAAGATGGTATTTATATTCAGATTGAGATCATAAGATAAATATTTATGTCAACATAAGAATACCAAAGAAGGGGAAAGGCATATATTTTAGTGCGAGGGTTGCTATAAACAAGTCATTAATGGCGTTTTCAACGGTGGAATTTAAATTATAAAAAAAAGAACAATTTGTAGGAGATTTGGGGACAGTTTCTGAGAAGGGATCGTAAACGAAAAGAAACCAAACCCAAAACTTTTTTAAAAAAAAAAAAAAATTGATAAATAAATATAGAATATAAGAGAAGCCAGAGTTTTACTTTTGGTTGAAGATTATGTTTATTCTTTTTTAGGGGACTTTACAGAATGGAAAGACAGAGTGGAGAAGTTAGAGCAAATAAAGAATAACACAAAAAGGAAAATATATTACAAAAGGTAAAGATCAAATCTTCAACGCCATATTAATATTTTGAGTTCATTCCACTTAGTACAAACTACAAAATTTTGATCTCTGAAAAACCATGTGCAATAATAGTATAAAGATTCTGAACTGAAAAAGATCAAGAGAGTTTTAATTACTACTATGTGATTGACCCATACTAAAGTAAAGTTCCAAGAAAATAAATGATGTAAAAGATAGTACAAAAAACAGAGTATCAAAAATGGTGTTTTTGTAGTAGAAAGCAGTCAATGGCATTGCTGAAATCAGTTGAAAACTTTACCATATTGAAACTATGAATTCAATAAGTGAAAAAGAAGTCAGAAAAACATGACAACACAAGGGACACTTACATACAAGTAAGGATTGATAGAATATATTGGTTTTTGAACTTTTTGCAGTTTCTTGAGGGGAAAAAAAAAGAGAGAAAACTTTTTAGTGAACCATATTTATCGATCTTTCCTTTTCTGTTGGTTGTTTCTGCTACGTTTTTGCACGTAGAAAGAGAAGAAAGCTTTGGTTTGTTTAAGCTTATTGGTTGGTTTCTGAATAAAGAGGAAGGAGAAGAAGTATTTCTGAAAGCTTACCTCGGAAAAGCAAAAACCTTTAACTGGTTCTCTATTTATACAATGATGGAGAAAGAGAGAGAGAGAGAAAGAGACATTGAGATTTGGAAAACAAAAAAAAGAAAAAGTTTTAATTATAAGTATATATCGTATTGTATTTTGACAATAAGTAACTAATTAGATAATTATAAGTAATTTTTCTTTGATTTGTCCCAAAAAGAATATTATATTTCCTCATTTAGAAACAATTTCACTATAACTTTCCTTCTTTAACCCTAAGGGCTCGTTTGATACGCGAGATAAGGTGCGATAAAATATGATACTAAACTTATACATTATGTTTGGTTGACAGTATAAACTCATTTCAAGATAAATTTATACCATCAGTCAAACATATTACTAATATAGTCACAGAGTTAATCATGAACATCTCATCTTATTCCACATTATCCCATCAAACTTGATATTTCATTCGGTTCACAATAACTGACTATTTTACCTTTCACACGCCCGTTAAGGAAATACGAATTCCTAGAGAAAAAAGATGTATTCACTAAAATAACCTTAATTAATGTTACCTTGACACATTGAATATGTAAATAAGAGAAAATTTTGGAAAAATAAAATTAATTCCTTCTTAATTATGTAAGTGGACACTTATTTTGGACCAAAATAAAAAAGTAAAATAGTCACTTATCGTGGGCAGGAGGTAGTATTATTTTATCCCATTTAGAAGGAGAGATAAATTAGTCTAGGCTTATAACCCAAGGACTATAATCCTGAGATAATTTATTCCGCGTAGCAAATGACCCTTTAATGAAATAATTTACAACGACACAAATATTTATGATTGTTATAGATCACTAGTTTCAAAAGTTTTTTTTATCTTTTAAAATCCGTATCGAGTCAAACATCACCACATAAATTGGAGGGAAGAAGTAATTAGTAATTCATAAAAAATAATTTATTTATGTTAAATTAATTGTTAAATTATTTAGCACTATCATTATAAAGCCCGTTTGGACATAAAATTTACATTTTTTTAAATCAGTGTTTGACAATAAAATTTTTAATTTTCACTTGAAGATGAATTTTAGAATTTTTTAAAAATTTGAAAAACTCCAAAAAGTTGTTTTTCAAAATTTTCACTCAGATCACTTACAAAAATTCAAAAATAACCCAAAATTATATTCATGTTCAAACACAACTCTAATTTTCAAATGCCATTTTCACTTGAATCTTTTTTTTTTTTTTTTTTTTTGGAATTCTACAATTCTTATGTCCAAATGCTCATAAATTAATTGTAAAGGTTAGAAAGGTAATTACGTATATACGGAGACATATGATTTTCTTAGGTTATTGTTTCATTGGTTTAACCATAGAATGGAGTTGTATGTACAGGAACTTTGTCTTTTTTCCTTAATTTTAAAATATTTGCGTGATTATACTGCCATAAATTCGAAGCTGGTTGGCTTAAATAAAGGAGAATCGTTGGATTGGGGCATTTGCATCTGTACCTGTTTTTTGTGTCACGTTTTAACTTATATTCATTTTGTAAAAAAAATGCAAGTGTACTCACTTTTTCGCATAACTTCAGCATACGGGGCTGAAGTAGCAAAGGCAATCACGCAAAACTTCAACATTCTAGTACGGGCCTGGAGTAGCTTGTGAACTTCAGCTCTAGAGCTGAAGTTTCCCAGTTGCAAAGACAAACTTTTCTCAGTTATAAAGACAAAAACTTTAATTCTAGAGCTGAAATTTGCGAGTTACAAAATAAAAACTTCAGCTCTAAAAAAATTGCCTTCTAAAAATTAACATGAAAGTTCAATTCTGAATCTAATTCGTCTTCTTGGTCGCAATTCTGCCCATAGCCAGTTGGTAGTGATTAATGCTTTGTATTAGCTGTTGCACGCATTAGCAGCTCGTAAAATGACGGTACAGTGCACAGGCTAGATGATCATCGGTGTTTTATTATTTTACATACATTTCATAAAAGCAGTTATAGTATGTTTAAAGAGCTGAAATTTTTGTCTTTATAACTGGAGAACTTCAGAGCTGAAGTTCGTCTTTGTAACTGGGAAATTAGAGCTGAAGTTTTGTCTTTGTAACTAAGGAACTTCATCTCTAGAGTTGAAGTTTTGTCTTTGTAACTGGCGAACTTCAAGTTTTTGTTTGTAACTGACGAATTTCAGCTCAGCGAGGAAAAGGGGGCTGAAGTTATTTAAAAAATGAGTACAAGTTAAAAGTTTTTAAAAATATAAATATAGATTAAATTAGGACGAACAAATAGGATGCCCGTATAATTTTTACGTTGGATTGTTAGTACTACTTATTACGGTTTAGAAAGATTTTGAAAGGATGCTTTAGAAATATGTCTCAAATTATGAGTCCCTAGTCTGCACTATAGTGAAACATGTCTTATATCTATTGTCAATTTTTTATTAAAATAAAACGAGGTGAAGTTCAATGCACAGATGAAACAAAAAATTATTATAAAATTAGGTTCCTTACAAGATAATTAGAAAAATAAAAATTCTATAACATATGTTAATTCTACCACCAAACTACATTTTTCTGAGATTTTCACATGCGATATAAATATATAAAAACTACTGCATTTAAGTAAAAAAGTATTTGTACAATTGGATCATGAAAGCAATAATAAATTACATGGTAAACATAATAAACAATTTATTATAATAAAGTAAAATAATTTATTTATCTTACAAAATTTAATATTGTTGGTGCATTTTTTTTTTTAAATTCAAAAAGTATAAAGTAGAAAGGAGTATGGTTCTAGTTAGTTTCCAGGTAATGAGATTACCAAATGAGGTACATATTATATGCTGTTTCGGTCATTTGGAAAACATATAGTTTGGGCATTATAAACATTTAACATGTGTTATTATTAATTGCACCATTGCCTCTAATCATCTTTTATACTTCATTTCATTCCATTATCACAATATTATGGCTCTATCCGTGTTAAATTAACAACATATAATTTGCAAATAAACTTTTCGAATAAGCATTCCTTTCGCCTCAATTTAAATGATTTAATTAAAAATTAACAATTAAATTTTTCGAGGAAGACTCCCTTCGTCCCGCTTTATAAGGTCTTATTGAAAATTAGCAAATAAAATTTGCATGTCATCGAAATCATCGATACATACAAGCGTAAAATAAATAAAAAAGTGAAATTAGAAAGTGATAAAATTATATAGATGTAGATTCATGATTTATAAATTGAGAAAAATCAACTGTTTTCTTTCAGCCAACAAAATGTGACGAGGATTAGATTGTGTTATGTTTAATTAATTAACCGGATCAGACACTTGTCAGGGTTACTCAATAACAACGTTAATTAAAGTTGAAAAAGTGCTAAGTCCTATGAATTTATAGTGAAAGTGAATCAGTAGTAATCCAGTTAAACATTAATTAATTTTAAGACCATTTCAGTGGTTTACTTTCTAGTTTGTTTAGCTGACTGTCTAATTAAACGTGTCAAACATAGAACTAATGCACCCCCTCAAATTTATTTTTGAAAAAATATTTAATAAATAACATGAATCAGTGACTAAGCTAATCAATACAGTGTAAATTCTTTAACATTATTCTATATTGGGTTTTTTAATGTATTTGTCTGATGAGGTAAATTTCGTTCTTTTCTGGCTTTCCGAAAAGCTAAACACCTGGGAAATTAACAATTTTCTTATGATATCACTTTGTACAAGTGCTTGATTTTGAAATGGTTTGCTGGATTTTGAGTAGATTTCTTTTCAGTTTTTTATTTAATTACCTATTTTGCTTCTTAAAGGGGGATATACTTGCGACATGTCTCGTACTCCTAGCAGAAGACATGCAATTTTTTAGTTAAATTAAAATAAAAAAAAATAAAAAAAAGGAAAGAGATAAATAAAGATAATTTTAATTTTGACTTTGTTTTTTTTCTTCTAATTAAGAGCTAATGGGATAAGAACATCTAACTAGACTTGATCAATGAATTCAAACTCAATTCTCCTGTTCGAATTGTGATTATTGATTACTATGTACAATTGAAATCACATTATATTACGTAGAACTGTAGAAGGTAGCCGGCTATAAGTAGAGTTTTACATGTTTATTAAATGAATTGCTAAACTTCCTTTTGATATATGATCGAGAAATCTGCGAAAATTACAGCTTGTTTGGATGGTTGTTACACATTATTTCATAATGTATCGTATTGTATTGTACTATATTGTTTGATAAATATTATTTTGATAGATTGTATCGTTTGGTGTTGTTTCATGATATCACACACCATCAATATGTATAATAAACTTGTAATATTATAAAGAAAAATTATGATACATGGTAAATTTATTATATATAAAGGTTAGGTAAATGATAAAATAAAATTATTTAATAATATGATGGGTGAGATAAGAGAAAAAGACAAGATAACGATGCAACCACACCAAATCGGTCGTTACATAAAGTGACACATTTTGCCGTTATGTAACGACGAATTTTAACGATACGTTACAATAAAATTTAAGTAACAACTAAAATAAATATCGTATTAAAAGTAACAATACAATATACTACAACAGGTAACAATCATCCAAACAAGCTGTAGTGGCATTAGATTCGGGTGAAAATTATTTACACCACTCAAATTTGCTTTAAATTAATATATAAGCCATGACATTATTCAAAGCTGCGGCAAATTTTTTATTTTTAACGCCAATATAAAGGTGTAAATGATTTACACCCATATGATCTGAAATAAATAATGGACCACTGAATTTGCTCTTTCTCCAATTAAATATAGGAGTTTTGTCGGCACAAACTTCAAACTCGTGAATTGCTAAATTATAAATAAAAAACAATAACAAATTGAGAGTTCAGATGAAATAGGGATATACTTGGAAACATGAAGAATATATTTTGCCCGTCTCACTGACAAATTATATTTATATATATATATATATATATAAAGAAAAGTAAAATAAAAATTTTTAATCTTAATATAAAAACAGCATTGCTTGTTATTATAGTGATCTTTATTTATTTATTTCTTTAAATATTAATATCACTTATAAAAAAGGGAAAATTTCATAAGAACGACTTGGCTCCCTACTTTTCAATTTTAAAGCCCATATTTCAATTTACAATCAACTAGCCCAAAATAATAGGTTAATATTCAACATTCAACTCCAATAGGTTCTCGAAAATTACTATTTAATTATTAAAAAAGATTGTTCAAGCTTTTAAGTTAATTTTCGAATCAGTAACTGTGACTCAAATATTAGTTCAACAAACCAAATCTATTTAGGTGGTGAAAATTAGATTTTTAACAAGCATAAATACGTGAATTTAATTCCAAATTTGATTTTGTGAGAAATTTGGAATGAGTATTATTTAGACTTGTTAGAAATAGTATAAGGAGGTTGTATATAAAATTTAAAGTTATTTAATGGAGATTTAGACTGCTTTTGAACAAGAATTGTAATTGAAAATCGTGAAAGAAGTTCGTCTACAGACCCTTGTATAAAGGTGTATAAAGTGTATAATAGTGTATAAGATGTGTTTATACACTATTATACAAGATTATACACAATTATACAAAAAACTGACTTCGTCTTCTTCCTTGCGTCTTTTCTTAAATTCAACTCAAATCTGGGTCAAATCTACTCCAAATCACTTCAAATTTAAATTTTGAACTCCTTTTGATATTTTCAATCAATTGGAACAACATTCAATCCAAACAACTAACAAAATCAAAACTCCTATTTTCAAAAGCAAAGCTTCAAATGGCCTTCAATGGTGGACTTCTACTCTTCAATTTTATTACATTGCAACCAAGAGACATAAGAGGGAGAAGCAGTAATGACGGACGACCCCTTGAAGCATATGTAGATGATGTGAGAAGAAGAAAGAGTGAAAGCAATGGTTGTAAGAACACAAATTTTCAATTTGCTAGTGCTTTCAAAATATGTACAATATAGGCTAGGTGGGGTAAAACTTAAAAACATGGACCATGTTTTGTTACGGTGTGTAGTCATGTATATTTTCTTGTAATTCTTTTTATAAAAAATCCTATATACGTTGTTGCATGGAAAAGTAGAAATTTTTGGAAGAGACTCCCCACTAGGATAAGTAAGACTTCAATCTTGTAAAAAGTTGTATAAGTAGGACAAACTTGAACATAACTTGGAAAAAGGGATATTCAAAACTTAGTCTAGGAATAATCATAACAGAAGAACAAAAATTGGAAAAAGTAAAAAATAGTATTTGATGACATTTCAAGGGGAAAAAAAGAAGAAATTACATACTCATTAGAGTATTAGACGCTAGAGGAATGGCCACTTATTAAGAAGAGACAAAAACATTTTTGAAAAAGAAAACAAAAATGAAAATGATTTTTTATTTTTTTTTATTTTTTATTTTATTATCATAAGTCATTTTCATTTACAAAAAAAGTGAAAGTAAATGAAGTCAATCGGGCAGATAGCAATGCGCTTTCTTCGCTCCAAGTACTTAAGCCTTGCCGCACATGCGCTTCTCCTTTTCTATGTACGTTTTCACGTTCAAGGAAAAATAATGAATAAAATAAGTTTATAACGCATAAATATTAATGGCAGACCAGAAGCTAATTATAATATCGCTTGCTCATAATAAATGAAAATAATTATTCGATTATAAAACATGTTACTAGTTAATATTGTTAGCTGATACTGATAATTTTACATGTACATAAGTTAAATCGAATTGTATAGCTCATTTTTAAACCTTAAGAATACGAGAAAAATCCAAACGGCAAAAGTAGCATATAAACAGTACTAATCAGTAATCGCCAAAAAACAGGGAAATTGTTTTAGAAATAGCCGGATTGGTAATTGAAAAAATAGTCACAACTTTGAAAATAATGGAATTTTTCTCATTTTTTCATTTAAAGATAAAATCTGAACAAAAACAACCTTAAAAATCAGAAAATAATATATTGGAGTTCAAATTTTTTACATATGAGACTTCAGCATAATTAGAATTTCATAATGTGATGGAGTTCCAACATAATATGCTGAAAATTTAAATGCAGAAGTTCCATAATCCAGCATATTATGTTGGAACTTTCTGCATTTCAGCAAAGCAACGTCTATTTTTTAATGACTTTGTAAATGCTGATTATTTTTCAATTATCATCCGAAAACTGGCTAGTCTGTGTTATTTTCACGAAAAACAAGCATTTATATATTTCAATTCTACGTATTAGAATTTTACGTCAAAGCAACTAATTCCATTTTCTACCACCAATTAATAGATCTCAACGAGTGGTTGAAGGGTCATGATCAACAAGTTGAGCTAAAGAAAGACAATTGTTCGAGTGAGAGTCCATTTAAAACTAGTTCAAGTACCTAAATAACACTACTAGAGAACTTGAAGGGTCAAAAAGAACATACGAAAAGTTAATATAAAACATAAAATCTAGGTAGTTATGTGAGTAATAAGTATGAAATAGGGTTTTAAATGCTCACACGAACTCACTCATAATGAGATATATTCCAAGATTTAATAAACCGATGGATATGACAGTGAACACCATTGAATTGTTATATACTGAGCCCTCAGTACTACTAATTAGGTTGTAGATAGTAGCTGAGGAGACATTAAACTCTGATGTTACAAAGCGATGGGGATTCAGTTTTACAGCAAAACAAAACCCAAGATTTAAAATACTCTCAATGTGATTCCATATTATTGGCAAAGTACAACTGTAACTGCACTGCAGCCCCCATATATACATGTCTATGGACTAAGTATACTGCAGCTCTGATTATGCGTTCCATGCACCTGTTAAGATCGAGACGAGCAATCCAATATATAAAAGAGTATAAAAACATCGAGAGAATAACTTCATATAGAGGCAAACACAACTGACGCACTAACACTTATTTCGTAAATTCTTTCCCTAAACACTCTCAAATCCTATATAGCTACACTGTGGATGCTGCTGAACGTGAAGGAAGGATCCTCAATATAGAAGTCCAAATCTTTTCCTCCAAGAAAATGATCTAGCAAAATATGAAAGAATTATATTTTCTTTTTCATAAAAGGAAAAATCAATTATAGTAAATATATTGTCCTTCCTTCAAGAGATAGAAAAATCAAATATGGTAAGAAAATCAGGACAAACACCTAACAATTCCCCCCCTTGCCCTAATTTTTCGGCCAAAATAAACTTGATCAACCTTCTTCACTTGACCTTCAACACTAGAACTGAACCCGTCAAGTTGAACTTGTTTTGAACCTCACTCCGATATCACTTGTTTGGACCGAAATAATCAGGTGTCATGAGGCAGTTAGCAAAGCAAACATTGAACGACGATAAATCAAGCAACAAAAGAGAAATTTACCAAAAGAGACACAAATATTTAACGTGGTTCGGTCAATTGATATACGTCCACAACGGAGATGAGCAATCCACTATATTAAAGAGAGTACAAAAATATCGAGAGAACAACCTCAGATAGAAGCAAACACAAGTGACACACTAACACGTGTCCCATAAAGTTCTTCCCCTAAACAAGACTCTCAAACGCATATGGCTACATTGTGGATGCTGCTGAATGTGAAGGAACAATCCTCAATTTGTGGAAGTCCATACCTTTTTACTCCAAGAAAATGGACTAGCCAAATATGGAAGAATTATATTTTTCTTTCATAAAAGGAAAAAAAATCAATTATAGTAAAAATATGTTGTCCGTCCTTCAAGAGATAGGAAAACCAAATATGATAATAAAACCAGCACAAACACCTAATAGAGCCGAGGATCTATCGGAAATAGTATCTTTACCTTCAGCCGAGGGTCTATCGGAAACAATATCTCTACCTTCAGTCGAGAGTCTATCGAAAATAGTACCACTACCTTCACAAGGTCGGGTTAAGACGTGCATTCTCATTACCCTCCCCAAACTCTACTTACGTGATTACATTTGCTATGTTATTTTTTACGTCTGTTGGACAAGTATACTGCACTCCATCCGATTTCGAAATATATACAACATTATTTGTTGGCTGAATATGAAATCTAAAAAAGAGGAAAAAAAGATTTGAAACTTGTAAATTTATATATAAAAAAACACGACCTTAAGGATAAATCGAAAGATATCTAAAGTAAAATTATTTTTAAATAAAAAAAATTTATTCTTTTGAATAGATAATAAGAAAAAAACGTCACATAAATGAAAAAGTGTGAATACACAATATTAGTACGGGAAAATTGCTATCTTTAAGAAATATTTTTACCAAATAAAATTTGCAAGAAACAGTTAAGTGATTGTAGTAATTTGTATTTGATCAAATCATTTTAAAGGTGCTTCAGTAATGAATATTCTTTTAATTTTTAAAAATAACTACAGTGCAGCTCCCGTTTCGTCCATACTATACTCTAGTGCAAAATGTTTTTTGATCGAATACATTATGATATAGTTTATGCTTATCCACTGAAGATGTAAAAGATATATCTTTATACGATAAAGTTATATAAAAGTCGACTATAAATAACGTCTACTTTAAAAATGTCAGTATTTAAAGAAAATAAGACGAGTAATATGTTGCACGCGGTAAGATCATACTGAGGGTAAAAATTAATATTGTTACTGTTGGCAGATGAAGACATTATTTCTTTTGTTCAAATATTCATCTCTTCCTTTATTTGACAAATTTAATGCTCTTACCAGTCGATGAAATTGGAATTTTGATGGGATTTAGAATAATTAATCACAAATTTAAGTTTTACTAGTTGTGTAAAATATTTGTACGCGCTCAATGTTGATTTAGTAAGTTACGTATTTTTTTAACGTAGACACATAAATGTTGTAAGTTTTAAATTAAATGATTGTATACAAACTTAGTGGAGCCATAATTTGAATTCAAAATATAAAGAATAAACTCAGGAATAAGTTAAATAATTTTAACCTTGTATAGAGGCGAACTTAGAATGTGAGCACGACGGGGGAACCACAATATGCTAATCATTAGTGATAAAATTCGGCGTGCAACTCATTGGAAACTTAATGATTATGATGACTTATCATCCAAGTATAAACAAAAAGAAGTTATAAAGAAAAATAAAGTACATAACAGAAAGAGATTTCTTCACAAAATGGGTGCCATGAGAGTGAAAGGTATTTGATTAAGCATGTTTCACACTTTAAAATTTCTAGTTATTTAATTTTTTAAAAAGGGGTCAATGATCAAAAGGGCGTTCAAACTTTAAATTATCATAAACTTACTAAGGAAATCAAGATTAAGGTTACGTTAATAGCTAAAAAACCGAAGAAGAGTCAAAAACTCTTAGTTGCCATTATCGAGTCGGGGTCAAAATGATTGTTGAAGAAAATTGGGGCAGAAGAATTTATATTTTTTTTATTTGTGGAGCATTAAGTTGCAATTTGAGGCCTTTAATTTTAATGCAGGAATTTAGAAAAGAAAAATTAATTAAGTTGTCTATTATGTGTTAGTGTTAAACTTTAATTGAATTAAAAAGAAGAAGGATAAAAGTAAAAAATAAAGCTACTTGCTAAGTATTAAAGCAAGAAGTAAAATGTGAAAGGAGGAGAAAACGCGGAAGATGGTTTCAACTTTCAAACCCACACCATCCACCGGCAAAGCTGCAAACTTAAGCACACAATACTTTTTCCGTATGTTATATTCATAGAATTTTTGCCGAAGCTAACATGGTCTGATAACTCCTCAACCTACAATGTGGGTCCGCTTCTTGT
Organism: Nicotiana paniculata; assembly: GCA_005239505.1. Lineage (NCBI taxonomy): Eukaryota > Viridiplantae > Streptophyta > Magnoliopsida > Solanales > Solanaceae > Nicotiana > Nicotiana paniculata. Next base: position 128,623 of record ML340649.1, read on the forward strand.
AATAATTTTGAAAGGTTCAGTGAACCCCCTTCCGTCCCGGTGTACAGAGTCACATGTAGAATTTGAAGTGTACTAGCTCGCTTGGAATTTTAGCCTTGAGTATTAGGTTTCATATTGATAATTATACATATTAAATAATTTCTTAAGATAATTAAATTTAGTATTTAAATTAAAGCTATTGGATTTGACCGAACCTCGAGTAGAATCTCTACCTCTACCCCTGATTACCAATAAGGCTCTTTCTCTTTTGGGTATTCAACCTCTGCTCCATTAATAAACTGTAATGCATGGATTTTGCCTTGGCTCCTCACTCTTTTGGGTGAGCAACCTCTGCCTTATTCTCTCTACTGCCAAATTTGGCTAAACATGAAAACAAATTATTGCTATAATTGGGCAAAAGTTCGATACCAACATCGTCTTAATTACTTTAAAAAGACATTGCAGTGCTTTCCTCAGTCGTATCCAACTTCTAGCTAGTTGCGAGAAACTTTTATGTAATTTTTGGTATTAATTAAGAGGGGGGGAATAAAATAAAAAACGAAGTTTACAAATTTATAAACTCCAAAATTTCAAAAAAAAAAAAAAAAAAAAAAAAAAAAAAAAAAAAAAAAAGCCTCCTTGTACTATTGGATAAGAATTGAACTCGACATAAATTTTCTAACATTAATCACTTCGAAAGAAATAACTTTTTGACCTACTTAGGTATAAGACAAAACATAAAATATGGAATGGGATGAATATATAAGCCAAAGGCAACGGATAAAACAATTGGTCAATTTTCTAAAGGTGTGAATCTCACGCTTTATTAGATAATTAACAGCAATAAAGTGAACCCCCCACCCCCAAAACCAAATATATTGATCAAGATTAGTTGTCAAACTTTGAAAATTAAAGATTAATGCGCCAATGCTTAATTAAGAAATAATGTAAGTCATTATCAACTACTATTAAAGGCTGTGGCCAGTTTTGGTTGGTTAAAGGGATTCTACAAAATCATGCCAAAATTAACCTAACCCATTATTAGAGTTGACACTTGACCTGTTGACCTGAGAAATCTAAAAAAGAAAAGATATTAGCGTAAAAGATATAATTATTTTGTGGATTGGATTACATTACATTAAATCACTCACATATATTAAAATATTTTATATATTTAGTGAACCAAACACCTGAAAATTTTGGCTGTTCCATTGCTTACCAACTTTATCATCCTTTTTAATTTCCTCAAAAGAAATTAAAACACCCCATTGTTTTGAACTTATCAAAATTGACTCAAAAGTTGAGGTATGCTTTATGTTAAGTTTAAAATTTTAATAATTATCAATAATCTAAAAGAAGTCTTAACTAATGACATACCCTAGTATGCATATTTGGTAGGCAATAAATGTTGTTAAAAGAAAGAAGATCATACTCAACGACTATGTATTTTTGAACTTTGCTTTACATGGAAAATGAATCAATCAATCAAGGAACAAAGAAGGAACGTCAATAAGTCAGCCTTGTCAAAGATTCTCAAGCGCGCAAGAATGAGAAGAGAGCTAACCAACGCCAGAGATCAAATGCAGAAGCTCAAATCAAGGAGGAATGAAGGAAGCAATTCGTCAAGATTAAGAATGAATCTAGCTACCATTTCAAGTTAGATTTATGAGGCTACCCTTGGGCCTTTCTCTTAGATATATATGCCTCACAAGGAAAGGACTCCTAGAATTCATGCAATACAATCGCAGAAGACAAGGAAACAGAAGACTCATCAAGCTATAAAGGAAGAAGCAGAAGAACATTCAAAACCATGCAACTACATCATCTGTTTCTAAGGCTTTATAGTTCTTAGTACAAACACTGTATTCTTGAGTCTACAAGTGTCACAAAAGATAGGAAGAGTTAAAACACAAAACAAGAGTTGTGGCAACATTGAAAAGAATCACTGTTGTTGTGTATCGTTGGTGGTGAACATACTAAAACCATCATTGTTGTAAACATTCATTAAGATCTAAGAGATCCCTTATGACCCAAGGGAACTGGTAGTAGGTACCACACCGATAGTGAACCAGTATACAAATTATTGTGTCTTCTTTACCTTTCTGTTCATTTAGTTTATCTCCATTGAAATCACTCACAGCGCAAAGTCTAGTCGACTAAACTCATACTTAGCCAACTAAGATTTTTAAATTGGTTACATTTCACCCCCATTTTGTACTTTCAATTTGTATCAGAGCCATGCGCACAAACTTTGCTTAACAGCAAATAAGGAAAAAATCATGGGATCAAATACAGTTGTTGGAGCGCTATTCCAAGAAGGAACTTCTCAGGTATGACCCCGTGCTTCAACGGTCAGCACTTTTCTTACTGGAAAGTTGGCATTGAGACCTACACAATATCATATGACATTAAAGTTTGGCGCGTGATAAAAAAGGAAACTCTTCCAATTCCTCCAAAGAAAGATGACAATGGTCAAGTCATAGTGAATGATTTTTAATTGTATCATCTGATCCTCTTGTTTAGATGATTACACTGAAGAACAATCAGTTGTCATAACAGTGAATGCTAAGGAAAAAAATCTGTTGTACAATGCTATCAATGGAGAAGAATATGAGAAAATATCAAGCTGTGAAACTGCAAAGGAAATGTGGGATAAATTAGAGGTTACATATGAAGGAACCAACAAAGTGAAAGAAACAAGGATCAATCTCCTAGTTCGAGACTATGAATTATTTCAAATGAAGGATGAAAAATCAGTAGAGGAAATGTACTCCAGGTTCAGCAAAATCTTTGGAGACTTAAAATCATTTGGTAGTCCAATCAAAAGCAGAGAACATGTCAGAAAAATTCTGAGAAGTCTTCTCACCATCTGTCAACCCAAAGTTATTGTATTGGAATGTCAGGATTTTGACAAAATGTCCTATGATAAACTTAGAGTTGTTCTAATTGCATTTGAGAAAACACATCTAGACAGACAGGTTCAACAAGAAAAGAAGAAGACAGTTGCATTTAAAGCAACCGTGGCTGAATCAGAAAATAAAGAAGAAGAGGAAGGAGGGGAATAAGATGAAAACATAGTTATGCTCTCTAAAGTCGTAACAAGCACGATGAGGAAGAACAGTAGCAGAAGAGGCAAATCAAACTTTAGAAAAGGGAAGTTGAAGAATGATAATGATAAAAATGATGGAAGATGTTACGAGTTTGAAAAACATGGACACTTTCAAGCCGAATGCCCTGAACTGAAAAATAAACTAAGCAAAAATTTTCAAAAGAAGAAGTCCTTTAGAGCTTGGATTAGGCGTGGGCATATATCAGTTTGAACCGAAAAAATCAACCGAACCGAAAATTTTTTTATTTCGGTTTCGGTTATTCGGTTTTTTCGGTCGTTTTTTTTTTAATTTTAAAATTCAGTTTTTCGGTTCGATTGTCGGTTATTGATTTATTTTTTTTCGGTTAACTGAAAAACCGAAATATTTGTACATGGAATCTTTAAACTATATATAATTATATAGTTATAATTTATATAGGCTAAGTCCCACCCCTATTCCAAATAATCAGCCCAAACCCCAAACCCAATTGCCCAAAAAAATCCAAATACGGCTAGACAACCTTAAGATCAATTTCTTTTCTCCCATTCTTAATTAATCTAAATAACTTAGGGCTTTTCTCTATTCTCTCTCAGTCTCTCTATTGGCAGACGGGCGACAGCGCCATTGGCTTTATCTGGAAACACAACAGCTTCATCTGCTTCATCTAGAAACAAATTCATCATTAGGGATCCTTCATTGTCGTCAAATTTCTTGTGCCAGTAAGCTTATTTTTTGTTATGTTTCTTTCATTTCTTCTTTTTTTTGTTCTATTTCCTCTACTCCTCGCCGATCTTCTCTTCTTTCTCTCGTTTCAGTAAAGTTTGTTCTTTTTTTTTCTGCTAAATATTAATAGTTAAAGACTTAAAGAGTTAAAAGTGCATGTATATTGTTGAAAGGATATCCTGTAATTTTTCATGGAATTTCGCTGCAAGCTGCATCTGTGGACTGTGTTTAATTGAAACTAAAGAATTCAAGAAAAAGGAATGAGAACACTTACACCCTTTGATTTTTATACTTGCAAAGAAGCAAATATGCTCATGCATTCACTGAATTTGTGTGCAAAATGCATTAAATTAATCTATTCATCTTTGTTGGTGCAATATATGCCCCCACCAGTTATATCTGCTGTGGACTTTTAGTTTGCATTAGAGTTCTTGGCATGGACCTAGTGAAAGTCACTGCTTACTGCTGGCTTGACCATATTCAATATAAGATTTGCAGATATAGCTGAGAATATTTAACCTGAATGTTTGTTTTGTCCTTTCCTCCCTGTATAACTTCCTTTCCTTCCAGTATAATAATTAATAACTAAGTGTCAATCCCAGACTAGCTTGGGTTAGGTATTCAATTCTGGTCTAGAATAGCTCACTGCAATATATTGTTCTGCTTGTATTCGTTTTTGTAGATGGAAGAAAATGGAAGTAGGGTAAGCGAAGCCTGCGAAGGTGGGGGTTCAAATGATAACATACCTAACACTGAAGGTCTAAATTCCGGACAGTCCTGATGAAGCTCCAAAGAAAAGGAAAGCGATGCCACCTAGATCTGATGCTTGGAACCATTTTGAGAAGTATGATGATCCTAGTGGAGCTAAAAGAGCAAAATGTATGTACTGTCAAAAATCTTATGCTGTTGCTACAAAAGGTAATTGTACTACATCAATGAACAATCATCTCACTAAGTGATGCCGTAGCATGGAAAATAGTCAAACACAAATAAGTTTTCTATCAGCTTCAAATGGGGCAAATGAAGGGGTGCTTACCACTTGAAAATTTGATCAAGCACTTAGTAGGAAAACATAAGCTCAAATGATAGTTTTGGATGAACTGCCATTTAGTTTTGTTGAAAAGAGGGATTTAAGAAGTTTATAGGAGTCACAATACCTCGATTTCAAATTCCTTCTCGTAGAACATTGACAAGAGATTGTTATGAACTTTATTGTGAACAAAGACAAAGTTTGAAGAAGTCCTTCAATGAAGCACGTCCTAAAATCTATCTTACAACAGATACGCGGACTTCTATACAAAGAATAAACTATATGTGTCTTACTGCTCACTTTATTGACAGAGATTGGAAATTGCATAAAAGGATAATAAACTTTTGTCCCATCTATAGTCATAAGGGTGATGATATGGCATCGGTTATTACTAATTGCTTTCTTGATTGGGGTTTGGAAAATGTATTTACTATAACGGTAGATAATGCTAGTTCCAATGATGTCACAGTAAGAGAAGTGTCTAAAATAATTGACCACTTGGGGAACTAATATAATGGATGGTAAACACTTGCATGTTAGATATATGGCTCACATACTTAATCTCATTGTACAAGATGGGTTGAAAGAAATTGGTGTTTCTATCAAGAGAGTTAGACAAGCTGTGAGATACATAAGACAATCTCCCGCTAGGATTAGAAAGTTTAAAGAATGTTGTGAATCTCAAAAGTTAACTTCCAAGATAACATTATACTTAGATGTTTCTACTCGATGGAACTCTACATATATGATGTTAGACACAACACAACAATTTGAGATTTCCTTTGACAAATATAGTTTCTTTGATACTGGATTGTTGCATCATCGTTGTACCTATGTATGTGAAGATGGAACTAGTGCAGGTGATCTCACAAGTGCTGACTGGGATAATGTGAGAACAATGGTAAAATTTCTTGAAGCTTTTTATTTGCTTACATTGAGGGTCTATGGTTCTATTTATATCACTTCCAATGTGCATTTTGTTGAAATTTGTGAGCTTGATCTTATTTTGAAAGAGTGGGTGGAAAATGAAGATGCTAGTTTGAAAGAAATGGCAAAAAAAAAAAATGATAGAAAAATTTTCCAAGTATTGGGGTGAACCTGAAAAAAATGAACAAGATGATCTTTATTGCATCAATTTTGGATCCCCGTAACAAGCTTGAATATGTTCCTTTTGCAATTGTGAGGATGTTTGGAGAAAAAGAAGGGGGGAAATTGAATTTAGAAGTGAAAAATTATATGGATTCTTTGTTTGATTATTATGTAACGAAAAATTCAAAAGGATCTGCATATGCTTCATCTAGAAACACAATAGCTACTGTAAGTAGTTATGGTAGCTTTTTGAAAAGAGGAACAATGAGAACGAATGTCACGCCCCGAACCTGGTCCTGGACGTAACACGACACTCGGTGCCTGAATTCATGTGACCGAGCGAACCAACTGGCTGGCTGAATCAACATGTAATATCATAACATACTGAATGCGGAAGATAAACTAACACATGATGATATACTAAAGGTCTAGACGATATAAATCAAAGTGCGGAAATACTAATACAATTCTGAAACATATTTATAGCCAGCATGGCTTAATATGAAAAGCCTGCGACTCTGTCTACCTGTTACTCTAGTCTATGAAGCCTCTAATGAAGTACTGAAAACACTGACTGTTTGAGAATTACTGAAGACTGAAAGGTAATGATAATTCCCCGAACGAACTGGGGATCACCAAATAGATGGTGCGAGAATCCTAGCGCTCTGAATCGTCAACTTGTAAATCATTACCTGCATCGTGAGATGCATGCCCCGGGAAAAAAAGGACGTCAATACATTTGAATTCTGGTATGTAAAGCAACTGAAAGAAAGAATTATAAATGCTGAAACTGAAACTAAGATGATAGCTGAGAATTAATAATTGATCACTGAAATGATAACTGATAAATGAAATGATAACTAATAACTGATAACTGAACTGATAACTGATAACTGATATGGTAACTATAATTGAACTGAAAGGAAGTAAGGATATGAATACTCCTTCTTCTGAATGATGAACAACCTGTTTATCTGTAAACTGTGGCCTCAGGCCCAATATATATATATATATATATATATATATATATATACATATATATATATACATATATATATATATATACATATATTATATATATATACATATATATATATATATATATGTGTGTGTGTGTGTGTGCGTGTGTGTGTACAAACTGCGGCCTCGGGCCCAAGTATACGTATACATAACTGCGACCTCAGGTCCAAAAATGCATAAAGCATAAACTACGGCCTCAGGCCCAAATATAGGTGTTCAACATTCAGGAACTGAGAATCATACTGAAATACATGATACTGAAATATATGATGCTAAAATACTGAACCATATTGAGTTACATGATACTTGAATACTGAACAGAGCTAGACTGAGACATGTGTTCATGAACTGATTATGAAAATTGAAACTTCGACTGTTTATGACATGCTGAGTAATCTAGACTGAGACTCGTGGGCATCAAACCCAAGTCTATATTGATTACACACTGATTTCACAACGTTCAGAATGAAAGTCATGAACGAGTTACGAAGCTAGAAAATAAAGTTCTGCAACTATTCAAGGAACTAGGCTTAACTATATTTCTGACGCAATTAGTAACGTCGTAAAAGAAACGTATTGTAGGGAGAATCAATAACATTCCCAAACATAAAAAGTTAACTTCAGATACCTTAACTTCCTGCTCTTGAGCATAATACAACATTCTCCAACCCTTTCAACTTTTTCTATATCAATACAAATCAAAGTGATTCCAAATTAGCAACAACAGTCATGTTTTGGTCACTTAGGCATTTTATCAAACACTTGGTGGCATAAAGCTTCATAGTCCTTATTAATGGTGTCTCTGCACCCAATAACCCATTGTCTTGCTCCTAGATAAATTCTAAAGTCTCAAATGGTTATAATCAATATTATCCTTTATCACCCATAAGGTAAACAATACCCTTAACCAATAATCAACAATCAATACACCAAACCTATAATCATTCATGCTTTTCTATCAAAATCATCAACTCAAATCTCATGAACTAGGGTCTATAATTTTAAACTAATGCTAGAATCAATTTGAGGGTGAAGACATTACCTCCTTGAAGTTTAATCCCCTTGAATTCGAGTTCTAGGGTTCCTTCTCTCAACAATGATGTCCCAATCGAATATCTAATAATATCGAGGGTTTACCCATGTTAATAAGATGTTGGGAAATTAAAATTAAATTAGAATCACCATTAGAAATTACCTTGGGTGGTGGAGGGACCCTTAAGGAGTTAGGTTTTTAAGATCTTTCCTTTCTAGATCAAGTTTTTATGTTTTGGGGATGTGGGGGACGAAGTAGGGCTTTAAAAATGACCCCCCACGAGCGCTCCCGCGCACCTGGAGGCCACAAATTTTTGCACATAGATCCGTTTGGGCTCCATAATATATTGTTGGAAATATATTTCAAAGGCCTACAACTTTCATCCTTTGGGTTTTCCAAAATTCCTTACACAGTTTCACTAAAAACTGCTGGAAGACGGATCTTCTGCAAACTTAGTCGATTTTGTCGAATCTTATGCACCTCACTTTCCATCTTGATTTTGAAACAACTATTTTCACCCGTAATCATCCCGATAGGACTTCATATGTTCAAAATATTACCTTACTACTCCTTTAAATCATTCATACCTAAGCCGAATTTACGGGGTGTTACAACGAAATTGAAATTTGAGAAACATAAGGAAGTGACAGGAGGTTTAGGTACTAAATCAGAGTTAGAAAGAAATCTTGCTGAAGATATTGATCCTGAAACAGAGGAATTTAAAATCTTGAAGTGGTGGAAAATCAATGAGCCTATATTTTCCATTCTTGCGGAGATGGATCGTGATGTGTTAGTCATTCCTATTTCAAGTGTTACATCTGAATGTGCATTTAGCACGGGAGGTCGCATTCTTGACCCGTTCAGGAGTTCGTTGACGCCTAAACTGGTGCAATATCTTATTTGTATTCAAGATTGGCTTAGAAGTGAACCTATTCCTATTAAAGTTGAGGAAGACTTGGAGTAACTGGAACAACTAGAGCTTGGTAACTATTTTGTGTTTTGCATTTATTTATTACAAATAGTTTACTTAACACTGATGCATGACAAAGTTTTCTTCAATATTTTCCTTAGATTTGGCTAATTATGCAAAAGATTCAACTATTATTGACATATAGTTGTAACCTGTGGCATGTGTGGTAAGATTCAAATATTTTTGAACTTGTCTCACAGTACCTTCTTCATTTTTGAGCTATGAATCTCACAGTAACTTCTTCATTTTTGAGCTATGAATCTCACAGTACCTTCTTCACTTTACATAGGTACGAAGATGTTTTGACTGCTGGTGCAGTAGCAGACTAGCAGGGGCTTCTTTGGTGCTGGAGCAACTGGTCTTGTGTCTCTTGTGTCATGTAGTAGTGCTGGAATCTGTAGTAGTGCTGGAAATTAATAGCTCTTTTGGTTTTTGGTTATGTAATGTAATGCTCTTTTGGTTGTAGCTACTCTGTGGTAGTGCTGGACTAAAATACTTTATTTTGTATGGTGCTAAAACTACATTGTATGGTGCTAAAATTACCTGTAGGGGATCTTCCAATCTGGTGGAACTGTTTGTGTAATTGGTAGGAATTCACTTAAGAGCAGTGAACTATTTTGTATGTTTGTGTACTATTGAGCAGTGAGCAGTGAACAAATTCACTGTTTTGTATGTTTGTGTACTACTGACATGGTTTTTTGGTTATGTAATTGTAATGTAATGCTCTTTTGTTGTGTGGTCGTTGCCTCTTTGGTTACTGATCACGCTCAACTATGTCTTGTAGAAGACTAAACGGGCGTTGCAAATATAATCCTGGGGTATTATGCCCAGAGTCGATCCCACAGGGAATTGACGTATCAATTGAGTTTATAAAATACTAAAATAGTGTTTATTCAAGTTTCTCAAGACTTTTGAATATCAATTTGTGTTGTTTAACTAATTCTACTAACAATAAT
>ML340651.1:0-20555 GCA_005239505.1 Nicotiana paniculata
GAGTTTAGATCACCTGTAGAAGTTGGCATGACTATTATAATGGTGAATGCGGGATTTGCAGATTATTTGAGATATTTGATGGGTTGTGTTATATGAGCTTATAAGGGATTTAGCTGAATCTCACTGTGGTATTGTGGCGGTGATAGCGTATCGGCATTGAGAGTTATTGTTTGTCTTGTTCTATGGATTCGAGCCAAGTGGGGGAGTATGCCAATGATAAGTTAGTTGCATGATTAGGTGTTGTGTTGGTTTCAGTTCGAGGTATTCTGGTGAATCAGTTATGACCTGCAGAGGTGGAGTTTGAGAATGACTCGAGTAATGGAAATTTTGGGTACATGTTGTATTATAGTCTATGGGAAAATAGGTTCTATTGAATGATTAAGTTGTATTTGTAAAAGGTGTAGTGTATGTGGAGTAGGAACTTGCTTGGTTGCTTAGGGGTGTGGGTTACTCCCTTGAGTGTTGGTGTGTTGATGAGGGCACATATCGATCGGTCTATTTGATTAGTTTAATTGAGATTTGCATAGAGTGTATGACTCTCGATAATGATTCTGATGGATTCAAGGTTTGTGTATAACAATTGGGAATCTTCAATATGTGTATTTGACTAGAAACTGAGATTTACATTGGAAGGTGTCAAGATTTGTGGTATTTCTATATCGTTGTGGATTATACATTTTGGTATNATTAGGGTATCGCGTAGTTATTTCTGGTTGAGGATTTTGGTACTATGGCAAGGGAGAAGAATCAATTTGAAGGTAATTCATAAGGAACTTGTAGAAATAGGATAGCTTGGTAGTAGATTGGATCGGCATGGTAATGAGCAAGATCGGTTCTTTGGGTGCTTATGATGTGGTAAGGTTCTACGTGTGATTTGTGGAAATGGTCTTTGGTTTTGACGGTCTGCATAGCTTAATTGAGTTGGAGGGATTCAGTCCTGACGGGTTAGATCAGTACGATGGGTTTCAGAGGGTTCTTGATGTTCTCTACCATAAGTTGATATGTATATTTCCTACTGGTGCATGGTGCATGTGGCGTATTGTAATTTTCTCCGGAATAAAATCAAATGGAAAGTTCTTAGCTAATTGAGTATTTAGTTGCTTGCGAGTCAAAATGGATCTTGAGGTTTGTCGTATCTTTCATATGGTGGCATAATGGGTGCGATGTGTGGTATAGATTGAGATTGCAGGTGCAATGTCACGATGTGGTTTGAAAGGGGAGTTCTAAATTCTTAGGTTGCATGGATGGTATCAGATAATCAGATACACGATGTTACTTCTAGATATGGCTCGATGAAGGTGTAAGTTTCAGAAGATGCATTGTGTCTTGATTTATGGAGGCTTCATTGGTGTGGCAGCACTTTCTATGTTGGTTAGCTGTGGGTATTCAAATTTGGCCTTATAACACATACAAATTGTAGGGGTATTCCTCGTAGGTGATCGCGTATTGGAGAAGTATTAGACATTCACGCGACGGAGTTGAGATCGGGTATGGTGATTATTGTGCTCTAAGGGTTTGGAGACTGGAAACTCGAACGAGTAGATGATTTCATAATTGAGGGTTCTAGAGACGTAGCCAAGGTTAGTCATAGGATAGTGTGTATTGTGATTCATTCATGGTGAACCTTCGGAGGGTTATTTGTCTATTGTGCATGACCGGATTGATTTGGGGTTCATTAGTAGGCCCAATAGGGATAGGTTTTTTGCACCGAGTCGGATTGATTGGCTCCATAGTGCTATATTGAGAGGCATGCCAATTAGTGGTGGTTGGGCTTATCTGTGTTCTGGGATGATTTATAAGATACTCTTCCCTGCTACGAGGAGATGTGATTCATTGTTTTTAGGCACAAATGGTGAGGTTCTATTGTGGTCTTATAGCGGCATTTGAGTGAGATAAGTAATTGCGTATTGCAGGATTGAGGCGTATTGGTTATGTTCTTTTGGGTTTTATGTGGAATTATATAATCTGATTCTCCGTGGTTATGGTAATGCGCTTTGCGTACTTGACGTCGAATTTCGTGCTGTTATTGATTTTGAGCAAGGCGGAGCGAGGTATAATATGGATCAACGCTTTGATGGGGTTTCACATTACAACGACGTATGTTGAGATATGATCCTTATGTGTTGATTCGTGCGTTTGGGTTATGCGGTGTGTGAGGAGTTCTTAGCATTGCGTTGTGGTGATACGCATTGATCTTGCGGGACAAATCCCTTGTTTGATGTCATTTAGCATGCTTGAGTCCATTTGGGATGTTGCATATTTGTGCACGGACTGCACGGGTTGGGGCTTTCAGCTGTATTGATACGTCACGTCACTAGAGTGGTTATGGTAGATGAGATGAGGTCATCAAACCTAGAATGGGTGCTACCGGATCTGGTTGCAGTATATTTGGGAGGATATTGATGCTTATATGCTTAGAAATTTCTACTATATTTCCTGTCGAAGAGAGGGAGTTCCATCACTTGTTGATCCGACGAATGGTTATGGGTTTCTGCATGTTTGATTCATCATTGGCAGTATCTGAAGGTGTTAGAACGGGTCTCTGTTTGATAATAGGTTTATTACCGACATTGGGTTGCTTGACCAGCTGTTGTGATTAGAAATTATCGCTATCGGTGTTTGAATTACGTGGGATATCATGTGATTTCTTCTTGAGTTATGGCTATGGCTGGATACAGTTTGTTCAAACTTATACAGCATGTGGATGCGTGATTCTGATCTTATAGAAAAGTTCGGATATGGAAATTGGATTCTAAGGCTTATGAGTGAGGTCGGATGAAGAAATTTCAGATGTGTTGTGCTGTAGGATCTATACGGGACAGGGTGACATGGGATCACCCCCGGGTATCTACGTGGTAAGGTTATTCAGCGATTTGATGGCTTTTGGAACAACTCTAGGCATGTTTGAGGACGAACGTGTGTTTAAGTGGGGGAGGATGTAACAAGACGGCCGGTCGTTCCGGGATTTATAGCCCCGTTTCCCCCATTTCTGCTTCATTATTTGTTGTTCAGCTCTATTATGTTGTGTCGGTCGGCTGGCTAGGGTTCAGAGTGATTTTTGGAAAGGAATGAGACACTTAGTCTCTTAAGTTGGTTATTTAGTTGGAAAATTCAACCGAAAGTTGGCTTATGGGTAAATGATCTCGTAATTGGGTTTTATGGTCTGAATAGCTTCGTTAGGTGATTTGGACCTAGAAGTGGGTTCGAAATGTTATTCGGAGCTTCGTGGTAGAATTAAGCTTGAATTGGCGAAATTGGAAATTTGGCGATTTCTGGTCGGCAGTGGAAAATTAGATATAGGGGTCGGAATGGAATTTCGGAAGTTGGAATAGGTTCGTAGTGTCATTTGTGATGTGTGTGAAAAATTTTAGGTAATTCAGACATGGTTTGGTTGGTTTCGGCATCGTTGGCGAATTTTGGAAGTTTAGAAATCCTTAGGCTTGAATTCGGGGTTAATTCAGTGTTTTAATGTTGTTTTGGGTGTTCTGAAGGTTCGAATAAGTTCGTGTGATGATATGTAAGGTGTTGGTATATTTGGCTGAGGCCCCGGGGGGAGGGGGGGGAGGGATGGTATCAGATGGTTATTGGAGAAGTTGGAAGTTGGATTTTTTGCAGCTGAAGCTGCTGCTTCTGGTGTGTCCGCACCTGCGGAGTGGGGACCGCATGTGCGATGATCGCAGGCGCGGAAAGTAACCGTAGATGCAGAATTTGTGGCAGGAGCGGAGCAATTGACCGCACCTGCGAGACCGCAGATACGAGGCCAGGGGATTGGAGATTTTGGAGGATTTTGAAGAGGGATTCAAGGGGAAACTCGTTGACGTAGTGTTTTTAAACCTAAAACTCGATTCTATGGTGATTTTCAGTAGATTAAGCATGAAATTTGTGGAGATTAGGGGTGAAAATTGGGGAATTAAGGCTTGAAACTTGAGAGTTACATTTGGGTGATTGAAGGGTCAAACGAAGTTAGATTTTGGTGAATTTGGTATGTATAGACTCGTGAGGATAAGGATTCTAGTGTTCTAATTTTTATCGGATTCTGAGACGTGGGCACGGGGGTCGGGTTTGGCCAAATTTGTTAATTTTGTTTTAATTTGATAATTTTCGCGTGGGCTTTTTTCCTTTAGCATGTATTAATGATGTGATACTGATTTTGGATAGATTCGGGGCGATTTGAGGCTGAGTCGAGGGGCAAGGGCATCGCATAGTAGACTTTCGTCTATTTTGAGGTAAGTAATGATTGTAAATCTAGACCTTAGGGTATGAAACCCCGGGATTTCATCCTATTTTATTGTATGAGGTGATGCACATGCTAGGTGATGGGCATGTGGGCATGCACCGGTAGGGATTGTGACTTGGTCTGTCCCGTAGCAACTGTAGAGTTGCCTTTTTTTGATAAAACATGTAATGTATCAAAGTATTTTAGAAATGATTCTTATACGTTGGGCTGAATGCCATGTTTGGGCCTTGTGCCAGTACTGTTTTGACCCTCAGGGGTGTTTTATTACTATCCTCACCCTGTTTTGATCTAAAATCTACACTTAGTCATGATTTTTACCTATTTACTGTTTAATTGAGTTTCATTACTCTACTTTGATTCATATGAAAGTTGTTTTGGGCTGAGTCCCACGTTTTTACTAAAATGCACGAGTGGCTTGTAAGGTTTATGACTGAGTGAGGCAGAGGGCCTGATTTGTGAGGATATATGATATGGATCGGGATGCACGCCGCAGCAATATAGATATATTATATGGATCGGGCTGCACGTCACAACAATATATATATATATATCTATATATATATATATATATGGATCGGGCTGCACGCCGCAGCGGTATTTGAGTCGTGTTGCACGCCACAGCGATATAGCGCTTCGGCTGAAGGAGCCCCTCTGGAGTATGCACACCCCCAGTGACCACAAGTACTTACTAAGTGCGAGTGCGAGTGCCGAGTGACGAGTGACTTGATGACATGAGTGATTGTGAGGTATGCCCTAGTGGCTGTTCATGAGTAACATTGGGGCTTGCCTGAGATGCTGTTTATGAGTTATATGATTTGCCCGAGGGGCTATTTATGAAAAACACTATTTTCACTTTATTCTTATATTGAGCCTCTATTGAAACTGATAAAAATGTTTTCATACGATCTCCATTGAAACTGGAGTTTTAAGAGATATTTGGACTTGATTACTGAATTGTTGTTTTCACTAAGACTTTGTCTTGTGAGCTTTATGTTATTTTACTGCTCGTCATTGCACTCAGCCTTTATTTGTGACTGTTACTTACTGAGTTGGCGTACTCATGTTACTCCGTGCATCCTGTGTACAGATGCAGGTGTCACAGGACGATCAAGTGCGAGTTGAGATATCCTCAGCTGTTGTTGGAGTTTAGCAAGGTAGCTCCATGGCGAAAACAACCATGCTCTTCTCCCTCCTACTCTTTCAGTAGATTATTTATTTAGACTTCTCTTGTCTTTTGAGTCGACTATATCAGACTTGTATCATAGATGACTAAGACTAGTGACTCCGAGATCCGACAATGTTTTAAATGTTTTTTTTTCATATTTCTGTTTCTTTTGAAATGTTTAAATGGAAGATTTATGACAATATCTGATTAGTAAATGAACTAATGAAAGTACCATTTTATGATCTAAATAATGAATCAGCTAGCCTAGTACTGTGATAGGCGCCATCACGACCGGGGCGGTTTTGGGTCATTACATCGGGAGAAGGCGGGTGTGGCCCCCATAGACGACAAGATACGGGAAACGAGGCTTAGCTTATTTGAGCACATGCGTAGGAGAAGCCAAGATGCCCCGGTTAGAAGGTGTGAGCGGTTGGATTTGGCGAGTATGAAAGGAGGTAGAGGGAGGCCTAAGAAGTATTTGGGTGAGTTGATCAGGCAGGACATGCCGCGACTTCCGATTTTCGAGGACATGACTCTTGATAAGAAGGTGTGGAGGTCGAGCATTAGGCTTTAAGGTTAGGAGGGAGTCGAGCGTAGTCTCATTTGTACAGGGAGTGGAGCTAGTCTGCTAGGGGATTATCTTCGTGTACTAGCAGTGTATGTGGTGTCCATACTATTTTTCCATTTTTCCATAGTACTATGGCATTATTACTTTTTTTTATTTCTCTTCCATCTAATGTCTGTTTCCTATAATGCTTATATTATTTTTCTGACTATTTTGTTGCTGTCACAGATTCTACAGTCTATTTTCAGAAACTTGAGCTGATGGTCTCTTGAAAATAGTCAACCCCTCTAGGGTAAGGGGTAAGGTTTGCGTACATTCTACCATCGTCAGACCCCATTGTGAGAGTTTACAAGGTTGTTGTTGTTGTTGTAGATTAGTGAATTACTTACTAGTTTATGCAAATAATGCTGGATAGATCTGATTCCTTTAGTTACCATTTCATGGACCAATAACACTTAAAGTCTCAATTTCAATTCATGTGAATATGGCAGAAGGCATCCAGGTTTATAAGGTATTCCGCGTTCACCTAGGATCCGAGAAAGAACCGTACTCTACGAGGTGTGATGTATATAGACTATCTTAATCAAAGCACTAGTGACTACTTTCATGTCTCAAACTCTTGACCAATAGATCACACATGTGAATGGAAGCCAACTATTGAACCAAACATGAGGTTAGACAGTAAAAAAAGTCCGCTCTTAGCATTTTTTGTTCATCAATAAAATGGCAACAATTGTAACCTGAAAGACAAATAATTTTGTGTTACTATCAAGTCACTGATGTATAATATATAGATTTATTTGAAGAGATTAAGCAATAATAAGTTAACAATGTAAATAATTTTTACACTATCAGTGTACTTTAACAAGACCGATTAGATTTGATAACTTTGGCTGAATTAGCTGGTGCAAGAGGGAAAAAGAGCTAAATGGTGCAATAATAGGATTGATCATAAGAATTATTCTTACTGGTGTCATACTTGGCATGTTACTATTCTGGTGATACTTATTATTTTCTCCCTCTCTTTATTTCTTTTTCTTCTTCTTTTTCTCCATCTGCTTCGTCTTATTCTTGTAATGAATCGACCAGTCGTTTTGAGCATTTACAGTTCTCTCGGCTATTTGAAGGCATGCGTAGCTTTGTGTTTCTCAGCTAGAAGCTTCAAATTGGAAAGGTTTGACCAAGTTTTACATTTAGTATTTAACCTTGGATTGGATTTCTGATGGTTTCATTAGCTTCATTGGGTGATTTTATATTAGGAGCGCATCTGGATCATGATTTGGAGGTCCGTAGTGGAATTTGTCTTGAAATGGCGAAAGTTCGAGTTTTGGAAAGTTTGGCCTTTTTCATATCGGGGGTTGGATTCCGATTTTGAAAATTTGAGTAGGTCCGTAATGTCAAATGTGACTTGTATGCAAAATTTGAGGTCAATCGGACGTGATTTGATGGGTTTCGGCATCCGTTGTTGAAGTTGAAGTTTCGAAGTTCAATGATTCCAAATTGAGGTGGTTTTTTCGTTGTTTTGATATTGTTATGTGTGTTTTGAGGCCTCGAGTAGGTCCATGTTATATTATGGGACTTGTTGGTATGTTGGACGGGTTCCCTAGGGGCTCGGACGTGTTTCAGATAAATTTCGGATAATTTTCCTTCATGTTGCTAGTGCTGAGGAGTTACTGGTTCTAGTGTTCCGCACTTGCGATTGAGCAGGTGCGATGGCTCAGATGCCAGCCAAGTTTCGCAGATGCGAGGTTTCATTGAGGAGTGAAGGTCATCGCTGATGCGGAGGAAATTCGCACCTGCGAGGGCAGAAATTGTTCCGCAGGTGCGGGGGTTGGCTGGTGAGTGTGGTCACAGAAGCGAAGATTTGACCGCAGATGTGGTGGTCACAGATGCGACAATTTGACCACAAATGTGTAAGTGTTGGGCAGAATGATAAATACAAGGGTTCATGATTTTGGCTTCATTTTGACATTTCCAAGCTCAGATTGCGGCGATTCTTGAAGCAAATGTCATCACAAGGATTGGGGTAAGTGTTTTCTACTCCGTTTTGATTATATGTCATGAGTCCATATTCATTTTTAGCAATTGGTTGGTGAATTTATAGAGTAAATTGGGGGTTTTGGCCTAAAGTTTCATAATATGAATTTTTGAGTTTTGAAAATCGAATTGGAGTCGGATTTGAGTGAAACTAGTATGTTTGGACTCGTAATTGAATGGATTGTCGGATTTTGTGAGTTTTGTCGGGTTACAAGGTGCGGGCCGGGATTGGGTTGTTTGGTCGATTTCGGGCTTTGATTCAAGATTTGATCTTTTACGATCGGGATTGGTTTCTTAAGAATTATTTGATATATTTGAATAGCCACAAACTAATTATATAAATAAACCTAGAACTACCCCAGAGTCTGGTGTCACAATTCACGAACTAATAAAGAATACTACAAATAATTGGCTCAAGAATTAATGTATAACTATTTTTAATCATATAAAATAGTAGTCTAAACAATATAGAGAAGACTCTCTGGATCTATGAAAGCCGGCAGATATACCTCGTATCTCCAGAAATTACATAGCTGCTCTAAATATCTCTACAGCTGGCCGGTACCTGGATCTGCATAAAAGAGTGCAGAGTGTAGTATCAATACAACCGACCCCATGTACTGAGTAAGTGCCGAGCCTAACCTCGACAAAGTTGTGACGAGGCTACGACGGGGCTTTAGCAATATAACCTGTGACAATATAATATAAAGTAAGAAGGAAATCTAAAAAAATAATTAAATACTGCAACAACAACCACAAAATAACTCAGCTGCCTTTTCCCAGGCCTCATCTATAACCAATTCTCAAATAATTTCCAAGTTTCCAAACTTTAGCTTTAAATAAAAGTAGTGCCGGAAATATGAAGAATAGAAAAATAAACCTTTAAGCCTTTCAAATCTTTATTTTCTTTGAAATTCAGTAAAAAACATAGATGTCCTCCCTTATTGCTCCTTGTTGCAGCGTGCAACCCGCTCCCACCTACCACCCTTGTTACTCCTCACTAAATATATCACCCTTATTACTCATGTTGCAGCGTAAAACCCGATCCCACCTGTCCACCCTTATCACTCCTTGTTGCGGCATGCAACCCGCTCCCACCAGACATCTCATATCAATTTATTCATAAATTTCACAATTTAGGCCAAGCCTTTCACAACACTTTTATATCCAACTGTAAACAGAAAAATGTACTTCTCATAAACTCATCAATATTATCACAAAAATGGAACTAGTAGGAATACATATATATATATAAATATATATATATATATCGTAAAACAATGTCAACCCTGTCAACCGTTTTGTACCATAAGGGAACCAGCTAAAACAATCAATACTCTCTCCAAAGTAACCACAACAATATTGAGCAACAAAATAACAAAGCCAAGTAGTCATAGAAGCAATAATGAACATATAACAATTAAGACAAGAATCAATTAAGTTGGGAACGGGAAATGGATCATGTTTAACAGACAATTTGGTGGCGTATAGATAATCGTCACCTCACCTATACACCACACACATGCATTTCACATAGCAAACAAGTGGGGTTCCTATTACCTCAAGTAAAAGTTAGACCAAACACTTACCTCAATTTCGTAGGCCACTCACTGCACAATTATAGATTTTCCTTTAGAATCTTGCTCTAACTTGCTCGAATCTAATCATAATTAACTCAATATCATCAATTAATGCTGAAGGAACTAACTTTATTGAAAAACATAATTTTTCCTAAGCTTTATCAAAAAAGTGAAAACCCGACCCCGGGCCCGCTTGGTCTAAATTCGGGGTTCGGACCAAATTACGTTCACCCATTCACCCAGGAACCCAAATATATTGTTAATTTTGAAATCCGACCTTAATTCGATGTAAAAATTTGATTTTTACAAAATTTTCTAATTCTACCCAAACCCTCAATTTTTACCATGAAAATTCTTAGTTTTTGTTTTAAAAGTGATGAAAAACAGTAAGGAATTGAAAGAACAAAGTTTAGAATTGATTACCTATGACTTGGGGATGATAATTGCTGAAAAAAATTGCTATTAGGGCTGTAAACCTCGAAAATACGGTGAAGAAGAAGGTATGCCCGTTTTTAAAAGAGTTTTTGTATTAGCTGGGCAACAAACCTATGTGTTCGCACTAGAAGGTATGCGTTCGCATAGGGTAAGGGGGACTGTGCATTGCGATCGCGGGGGTACCAGTGCGTTCTCATAGAACACTGGATTCCCCCTCCCCCACGCCTGTCTAAAGATATGAGTTCGCATAGGCCAGGGTACGTTCGCATAGAGTCAGCCAAGGTAACTTCCGCGTTCGCATACCTGGCTATGCATTCGCATATAACAAAAAGGGGAACTTTGATTTTACACTGTGCGATCGCGGACATACCTATGCGATAATAGCACAAAAGACCTGGACACCAGAAACAGTCAATACACCAGATTTTTCAAGTGCAATATCATCTGGAGGCCTATTTGAAACTCACCCGAGACTCCGGGGCTCTAAAGAAAACATGCACGCAAGTCTAAAAATATTATACGGACTTGCTCGTGCAATAAAACCATGAAAATAACATGTGAAAACATGAATTACACCTCAAAATTGATCATTTTCATCAAGAACACTTAAAGTTCATAACTCTTCAACCGGATGTCCGAATCACGTCAAATGAACTCTGTTTTTCACCAAATTTCACAGTTAACCTTTTAATACCATAACAAATCTGTACCGGGATCCGGAACCAAAATAGAAGCCCGATTCCAATTATTTCAAACATTATTTCCTGTCTCTAATTCATAAACATTTCAGCAAAATAATTTCTTTCAAAAATTGATTTCTAAGGCTTAGGACCTCGGAATTCGTTTTCGGGCATACGCCCGAGTCCCATATTTTACTGCAGACCTCCCGGGATTGTCGGAACACATATCCGGGTCCGTTTACTCAAAATGTTTACCAAATTCAACTATAATCAAATTTAAATTCTAGAAATCACTATTTCTCATGTTTTAACATAAAAGCTTTCCGGTTTCACGCCCGGACTGTGCATGCAAATTGAGGTACTTAAAATTAGTCTTTTTTTGGCTATTAAGCATAGAGCGGAGTATATTCATAAAATTACCCCTTGGGTCATCAGAATCTCCACATCTAAAAAAAATGTTCGTCCTCGAACGGACATAGACAATTACCTGAATTGGCAAACAAGTGTGGCTATCTACTCTCCATGTCCGACTCAGACTCCCAAGTAGCTATCTCAACGGGTTGGCCTCTCCACTGCACTCGAACTGAAAGATAACTCTTAGATCTCAACTAACAAACCTACCGGTCTAAAATGGATGCTGGCTCCTCCTCATTAGTCAAGTCTTTGTTCAATTGGACAGAGTTGAAATCGAACACGTGGGACGGGTCACCATGATATTTCCTGAGCATAGACACGTGGAATACCGGATGAACTGAAGATAACCATGGAGGCAATGCAAATCTATAAGCTTCCTCCCCCACTCTATCAAGAATCTCAAATGGCTCGATATACCTAGGGCTCAACTTACCCTTCTTCCCAAATTTCATGATACCCTTCATGTGCGACACACAAACAATACTCTATCTCCAACCATGAATGCCACATCACGAACCTTATGATCGGCATAACTCTTTTTCCTAGACTGAGCTGCACGAAGTCTCTCTTGCATAATCTTGTCTTATCTAAGGCCTCCTGAACTAAGTCTGTACCCAACAACCGAGCCTCTCCCGGCTAAAACCATCCAATTGGCGATCTGCACCGTCTACCATATAACGCCTCATAAGGAGACATCTGAATGCTCGATTGATAACTATTATTGCAAGCAAACTCCGCTAATGGAAAGAACTAATCCCACGAACCTCCAAAGTCGATAACACAAGCGCGAATCATATCCTCCAATATCTGAATGGTACGCCCGGACTGCCCGTCAGTTTGAGGGTGAAATGTTGTACTCAACTCTACTCGGGTACCCAACTCACGCTGAACTGCGCTCCAAAAGTGCGAAGTAAACTACGTACCCCGATCAGAAATGATAGATACGGGCACACCATGAAGGTGAACTATCTCTCGAATATATAACTCAGTCAACCGCTCTGAAGTATAAGTACTTGCCACAGGAACAAAATGTGCTGATTTAGTCAGTCTATCTACAATAACCCAAACTGCATCAAATTTCCTCTGAATCCGTGGGAGCCCAACAAAGAAGTCCTTAGTGATACGCTCCCACTTTTACTCAAGAATTTCTATCTGCTGAAGCAAACCACCAGGTCTCTGATGCTCATACTTTACCTGCTGACAATTTAAGCAACGAGCCACATACGCAACAATGTCCTTCTTCATTCTTCTCCACCAATAATGCTGCCTCAAGTCTTGGTACATTTTGGCTGCACCTGGATGAATCGAATACTTAGAACTGTGAGCCTCCTCAAGGATAAACTCACGAAGGCCATCAACATTAGGCACACATAAACGACCACGAATCCTCAAAACACCATCATCTCCAACTGTAACCTGCTTGGCATCACCGTGCCGAACTGTGTCGCTAAGGACCGCCAAATGTGGGCCATCATCCTGCCGCTCCCGGATACGGTTAATTAGAGAAAACCGAGCGACCGTACAAGCTAGAACACTGATGGGAGAAATATCCAACCTCATGAATCGATTAGCCAACATCTGAATGTCTAAAGTGAACGGTCTCTCACCAACTGGAATATACACAAGGCTGTCCATACTCACCGCCTTTCTACTCAATGCATCGGTCACCACATTGGCCTTCCTTGGGTGATACAATATGGTGACATCATAATCTTTTAGTAACTCTAACAATCTCCGCTGCCTCAAATTTAGATCTTTCTTCTTGAATAAGTACTAGAGACTACGATGGTCAGTAAAAACCTCACACGACATGCCAAAAAGATAGTGCCTCCAAATTTTCAATGCATGAACAATGGCTGCCAATCTAAGTCATGAACGGGATAATTCTTCTCATGGACCTTCAGCTATCGAGACGCATACGCAATCACCCTACCATCCTGCATCAACACTGCTCCAAGGCTAACTCAGGACGCATCACAATACACCATGAAAGAACCCGAATCTGATGGTAACACCAACACCAGTGCTGAAGTCAATGATGTCTTGAGCTTCAAAAATCTCGCCTCGCACTCATCTGACCATCTAAATGGGGCACCTTTCTGAGTCAATTTAGTCATTGGGGCTGCTATGGACGAGAACCCCTCCACAAAACGATGGTAGTAACCTGCCAAACCTAAGAAACTCCTAATTTCCATAGTTGTAGTGGGTCTAGGCCAGTTCTTTACTGCCTCTATCTTCTTAGGATCAACCTGAATACCCTCCGCTGATACAATATGGCACAAAAAGGCTACTGAATCTAACCAGAACTCACATTTTGAAGACTTGGCATACAACTGATTATCTCTCAAAGTCTGGAGAGCTATACAGAGATATTTCTCCTGATGTTCCCGACTGTGGGAGTATATAAGAATGTAATAAATGAACACGATCACGAAAGAATCCATATGGGGATTGAAAACCCGATTCATTAAGTCCATACAGGCTGCTGGAGCATTAGTCAGCCCAAAAGACATAACATTCATAATGCCCATACCTCGTCTGAAAGGCTATCTTAGGAATATAAGACGCCCTAATCTTCAGCTGATGATAGCCTGACCTCAAGTCAATTTTCGAAAATACTCTAGCACCCTGAAGCTGATCAAATAGGTCATCAATTCTCGGCAACAGATATTTATTCTTGAAAGTAACTATATATATATATATATCGTAAAATAATGTCAACCCTGTCAACTGTTTTGTACCACAAGGGAACCAGCTAAAACAACCAATACTCTTTCCAAAATAATCACAACAATATTTAACAACAAAATAACAAGGCCAAGTAGTCATAGATTCAATAATGAACATAGAACAATTAAGACAAGAATCAATTAAGTTGGGAACGGAAAAGGGATAATGTTTAAAAGGCAACTTGGTGGCACATAGAAACTCGTCCGCTCACCTATACACCAAACATATGCATTTCACATAGCAAACAAGTGGGGGTTCCTATTCCCTCAAGTCAAAGTTAGACCAAACACTTACCTCAATTTCGTAGGCCACTCACTGCTCAATTATAGCTTTTCCTTTAGAATCTTGCTCTAACTTTCTTGAATCTAATAATAATTAACTCAATATCATCAATTAATGCTGAAGGAACTAACTTTATTGAAAAACATAATTTTTCCTAAGCTTTCTCAAAAAAAGTGAAAACCCGACCCCGGGCCTGCTTGGTCTAAACTCGGGTTTCGGACTAAATTACGTTCACCCATTCACCCACGAACCCAAATATACTATTAGTTTTGAAATTCGACCTTAATTCGATATAAAAATTCGATTTATACAAAATTTCCTATCTACCCAAACCCTCAATTTTTACCATGAAAATTCTTAGTTTTTGCTTTAAAAGTGATGAAAAACAGTAAGGAATTGAAAGAACAAAGTTTAGAATTGATTACCTATGATTTGGGTATGATAATTGCTGAATAAAATCGATATTAGGGCTGTAAACCTCGAAAATATGGTGAAGAAGAAGGTCTGCCTGTTTTTAAAAGAGTATTTATATTAGCTGGGCGACATACCTATTCATTTGCACTACAAATGATGCGTTCGTATAGGGTAAGGGGGACTGTGCATTCTGATCGCGGGGGTACCAGTGCGTTCGCATAGAACACTAGGTTACCCCTCCCCCAGGCATGTCTAAAGCTGTGCGTTCGCATAGGCCAGGGTGCGATCGCATAGAGTCAACCCAGGTGATTTCCGCGTTCACATACCTGGCAATGCGTTCGCATATAATAAAAAGGGGACCTTTGATTTTACACTATGTGATCGCGGACATACCTATGCAATCGCATAGAAAAATAGACCTGGACACTAGAACAGTCAATACACCAGATTTTTCAAGTGCAAAATCATCTCGAGGCCTATTTGAAACTCCCCCGAGCCCCCGAGCTCTAAACAAAACATGCACGCAAGTCTAAAGACACCATACGCACTTGCTCGTGCGATCAAATCATGAAAATAACATGTGAAAACATGAATTAAACCTCAAAACTCATCATTTTCATCATGTACACTTAAAGTTCATAACTTTTCAACCGGATGTCCGAAAAACGTCAAACGAACTTCGTTTTTCACCAAATTTCACAGTTAACCTTTTAATATCATAACAAATATGTACTTGGCTACGGAACCAAAATACGGGCCCGATTCCAATGATTTCAAACATTATTTCTTTTCTCTAATTCATAAACATTTCAGCAAAACAATTTCTTTCAAAAATTAATTTCTAAGGCTTGGGACCTCAGAATTCGTTTTCGGGCATACGCCCGAGTCTCATATTTTACTGCGGACCTCTCGGGATCGTCGAAACATAGATCCGGGTCCGTTTAATCAAAATGTTGACCAAAGTCAACCATAACCAAATTTAAATTCTAAAAATCACTATTTCTCATATTTTTAAATAAAAGCTTTTCGGTTTCACGACCGGACTGTGCATGCAAATCAAGGTATTTAAAATTAGTCTTTTTATGGCTATTAAGCATAGAGCGGAGTCTAAATTCATAAAATAACCCCTTGGGTCATCACATTATCTCACTGATTTCATTGATATTTCATACTTAGTCATTTTCATGCATTCATATCATATCTCAGTCTCTGTTGTCGTTTATTGATACATCGTATCATTGTTGTCGGGATAGTTTCATGACATCGTGAGCCTGTTAGTGAGAATGGAGTACGGTTCGTGTTTTTTATGTTGTTTGAGGTGATTTGAGGGATCGACTAAGTTTGTATCGTGTTTTAGGACTTGTTGGTATGTTCGGTTGAGGTCCCGGGGACCTCGGGTTAATTTTGGATGGTTAATGGATCAAAAGTTGAACTTGAGAGGTTGCTGAAGCTTGAGTCTGCTGGTGTAATCGCACATGCGGAGCTTTAATCACAGGTGCGAGCTCGTAGGTGCAGGGTGAGTTTCGCCGATGCGATGTTTGCAGGGGTGGCCACAGGTGCGAAGGATTTCCTGCAGTTGCATGGCCACAGATGCTGCGATGGGAGTGCAGAAGTGGAAATGAAGCTAGGAGCTGGGCCCGCGGAAGTTTGGTCGCTTCTGCGATACCACAAATGCAGTTAAGTGTCCGCAGAAGCGAAAGGACTGGGAAGAACATATAAATTCAAGAGTTCCCAATTTTTCTTCATTTTGAACATTTCAAGAATGAAGTTGGGCTATTTTTGAGAGGGTTTACGAGGGGATTCTTGAGGTAATTCACTTGTGCTCTTTTTTATTCAATACTCTTGTTTCCCCATTGATTTTCCCACCTAGATTGTGTGGTTTTGAGGTGAAATTTGGGGGTTTAGGGCTAGAAATTTGGAGAGTTTGATTTGGGAATTTGAATGGTGTTTTGGTATTAGATTTAAGTAAAATTTATAGGTTGGACTCATGGTTGAATGGGATGTCGGGTTTCAAAATTTTTGTCGGATTTCGAGATGTGGGCTCGGGGGCCGACTTTGGGCTGATTTTTTACTTATGATTTAAAAATTAGTATTTCCTTATGGAATTGATTCCTTTAGCCCGTGTTGATTGTCGCATTATTTGTGGCTAGATTTGAGGCATTCAGAGGTCGTTTCGTGAGGCAAAGGTGTGTTGGAGTAGAAATTTGCTCGGATTAAGGTAAGTAGCACTTATAAATTTGGCCCTGAGGGTTCGAAACCCCGAAGTATGTGTTATATAATTGGTGTTGAGGTGACGTACATGCCAAATGACGGGCGTGCATGCGTGCATCGTGAGAACTGTGACCTGATCGATTCCTTGGAACTGTATAGCTGATTTATCTTGTTGATATCTGTGTTTTCATCATGTGATAAAGCAATTGAGTTGCCAATCAAGTTAGAAATCATGTTTAGGCTATATGCTGGAATTGTTGGGACTCATAGTGGTCGTTTCTTGCTGTTGACTTATTGATTATATTGCAATTTAGTACTCAGTCATATTTATTCATTGCTATCATATCTTAGTCTCTGTTGTTATTTATTGATACATCATATCATCAATTTTGGGCTACTTTCATGATATTGTGAGCCTTAGAGAGAGAGAGAGAGAGAGAGAGAGAGAGACTGGAGATATCGATGACTGTGAGGCCGAGAGCCTGATTATGAGTGACATTTATGCGATCGGGCTGCACGCTGCAACAATCTTTATTGATTTATGCCTGGATCTCGCTTATGATAGCGCTTGGGCTGAAGGAGGCCCTCCGAAGTCTGTACACACCCCTAGTTAGCGCAGTTGAGTTATATTGAGGGATGGATCTTCCCTGGACATGGATCTTGTCCGAATTATTTATACTTGGGGATGGATCTTCCCCATGGGCTGGATTGGCCCTACCCAAAACTGAGTGACTGACTGTCAGTTGATGTATTTGTACCCGGTATAAATCTTCCCTGGGCTGGATTGGCCATATACAATACTGAGTGATTGAGTATTATGAGAGTGTGACTACACGAGGCTTTCAGCATGGTGCATCGGCATGTAGATGTAAAGAGGTTGTATTTCCCATATCATTCAGAACTTATCTATCTCACTTGTATTGAGTTTATCTGTTGAACTTGAAAGCATGCCTACATTTCTGTACTGTTATTATAAATTGAATTGTACCTGCTGGGTTCGTCACTTCTTTCAATATAAAGGTTAGATTTGTTACTTATTGAGTTGGTTTTACTCACGCTATACCCTACACCTCGTGTGCAGATCCAGGTGCTTTCGGTCACGGTGGTTGCTGTGTTGTGGAGTCAGGATCTTCGGAGATTATCGAGGTAGCTATTTGGCATTCGCACTCCTTGACTCTCCCTCATTCTCTTCATTTTTTTGTCTTAATTTTTATTCTCTATACGTTGTAGTATACTATATACCTATATAGATGCTCATGTACTCGGTGACACCCTGATTTTGGGAGAGATTTTGTATTGAGATTACGTTTTCTTGTTTGCTTTTAAAAAGGGTATTCCTTAAATTTAACTGCTTCTGTATTTTTCAAAGCTTTTGATGTATTGAAATGGTTGAGTAGTTGGCTTTCCTAATTCCACGATAGGAGTCATCACAACGAGTTGATTTTGGGTCGTGACAACCGTCATTGCTTTTAGAAAAGATCTACATATTATTTATCATACTTCGAGAATTTCATCATTGCGATATTATTATTAACTAAAATTAATCCTCATTTGTACACATTTAATTAGTTAAAATCAAGATCAATGTTTTTTAGTCAAACAATTGTAGCGGTATCTTTGACGGAATTAACATGAGAAAGACGCGAGCCGTTTTAAACCGAAGAACCCACCATGACAAACGTCTTCGTAATTTCCTTCAATTTGTACCATAAGAAAAATCTCATTAAAGCCATTTAAGACAAGATTTGCTTCTTTCTACCCTCGTTATGTTAAATGAATTGGGAGAAGCCTGCCCCAATAGTTTTCTTCAGTTTAATGTCTAACATACTTTTCATGAGCCAATACGTCAAACATAACTGCCTCTATGTGTAATAAATATTATAATAGAGACTAGAAGAGCCGAACTTTGAAAAATTAAAGAACTAAAATTGCTTAAATGCCTATTTAAAGGACTATCTTAGACTAATCTCTCAAACATAAAGGACTAATTTTACCGTTTTCTCTGGAACGTTCAACTAATAAATCTTCTTGCTTCTTTTAATTTTTCATTGTTAAATATCATATTATATGTTGTCAAATGATCGACTACAAAGATCTATTTGTTGTGCGTTAATATATGTAAGTTCATAAAAATGATAATCTATGTTTAAAGAAATAATACAAAATTATATGTGTGTACGCATAAAATTAAGTCGAGTAGAGTCGCACTAATAATTCATATAACATTTTATTAATTAGCTTTCATATGTTAATAGATTTTTTAAACTGTATTTTGGAATTATATTTTAAAAAAGAGTTATATTATTTTTTAATACAACAAAATCTTAAAATTTTCATTATAATTGCATGGTGTTAATATTGGATAACCTAATTTATTCTTCACTGAGCCAAAGTAATGTCCACGCTTCGCTAGTTGTGTTATCAATAATACTAGATTTAGCTGGATGAACTATATGCTTTCTTCCCTGTTAAACACCATGCTTAGGCCATATGATATCACTGTTGGGACCTACAACGGTCGTATACTTGTCGTTAACTGTTGTCTTATACTCAGTCACCGTCTTACTTGTGTACTATATATCAGCTAGCTCTCTCTCTCTCTCTCTCTCTCTCTCTCTCATTTCTTGTTGATACTTGTTGTATTCTCTGTTTGGGCTATTTTTGTGATATTCTGTGAGCCTAATAGGCTCGAGAGGCTAGTGACTGAGATAGGACTTGAGTGTCGAGTTGTGAGCTATGTAAGCTATATTGAATCGGGTTGCACACTGCAGCAGTATTGGATCGTGTTGCGCACCGCAACAAGCCTTCAGGCCATATCGAATATTGATGCGACGTGCACCCCAATCCAATATATATATATATAGGACCGGATTGCACGCCGCAACAATATTCGATCGGGATGCACGCCGCAATAGTATTGGATAAGGCTGCACGCCGCAACAGTATTGGGTCGGGCTGCACGCCGCAACAATATAGCGCTTGGGCTGAATGAGCCCCTCCGAAGTCCATACACCCCTAGTGAGCGCAGGTACATGTTGAGAGTGTGTATTGAGGGCTGAGAGCTGAGAGTATGAGTTGTTGAGATGAGTTGAGTGATTGTTGCCTTAAGAGGCTGTACTTGTTCTTATTTATTGTTGGACCTCGTTGTTATCTATTATTGTTGTGAAATTTCCGGAAATTTCATATTATTTTACGTGAGCTAGTACTGATTTGACTTAAACTACTAGATTTGGCAGCATGTTCACTCTTTATTGAAAACTTTTGAAATGAACTGTATTTTCATAGCTCGTCACTGCTTCTCAGTTATTTATTTAACTTTGTTACTTGCTGAGTTGGTTGTACTCAGGCTAAACCCTGTATTTCATGTGCAGATCAAGGTGTGTAAAGTTCTAGCGATCGCTGAGTTCGTGCGAGCTGACTTTCGGAGACTTACGAGGTAGCAGCTGGCGTCCGCAATCCTTGTTCCTCCTTCTTATCATCTTGTTTCTCTTGTTTTTGGCATTTGGCAAAAACTGTGGTAGATTTTTTATCTAGATTGTTGTTAGATGCTTATGACTTAGTGACACCCCGATGTCGGGCTATTATGCCGCACTTGTATTTTGGGTCTTTACCCCGAGGTTATGTAAAACTTTTGTTAATTTAAGTGCTTTAGCTCACTTGTGTTATATATATTGAAAGCATATAGAGAATGTCGGCTTGCCTAGTTCCATGATAGGCGCCATTACGGCATGTTAGATTTTTAGGTCGTGACATGATCCAGGTGCTTCCGGACACGGCGACTATTATTAGATCTCAGAGTGTTTCA
>ML340652.1:0-15065 GCA_005239505.1 Nicotiana paniculata
GCCGTTACATCCTCTCATCTCTCTCAAGCTCTCTCTGCTAAACCCTGCTCTCATACTCGCCGGTAATAATGGTGGTTCCACTACCACCCCTAGCCTCCATGGCTCCCCCGTGCAGGATTATTGCTACCCTAAGGTCCTCAAGGGACCAGCGACTGTTCAACTCACACCTATGGTCTGATTCTGGCCGTTCTCAGGCCACCCTTGACCTGTCCGAGTAAGATCCTTCTATTTCCGACTAAAACCTATAGTTTCTAAGCCCGATTCTCTCTATCTCTGGGTTCTCTCTCTAAAACCCTAATTTTAGCTCTTGACTCCTTGGATCTGTAACAGATCTAAGAGTCTCCTGAGTTATTTTACTGTTTCCTTAAAGATCTTTCCGATTTTTCAAAATACCTCTTCGTCTTCAAACTAGGGTTTCTTAACCCCTTTTAAAAATGGGTTTTCCTTCTGATTTTTAGTATTATTCTATGATTCTTACTATGCTTAAATGTTTATCCATGCTTTTCCTCTTTTATCTGATTATTATGTTAAAACCCTAAGTTCTTGGTCTTAATCCTGGGTTCTAAGTTTGTCTTTGATGATTTGTTCGTTTAATCTGTATATGTGTTTGTTCATTAGGGTTTCTGATTTTTTCTTCTTCTGCTTATGTTATGTTTGTTCTGTTAATTCCTCTATTCATTACTATTTTTAGTTGAATCCCTGATTCTATGAGGTTTTTACTACTGTGCTCATTAGGGTTTTTGATTTTTGCCTCTTCTTGCCTATTATGTGTTTATTCTGCGTATTCATATAGACTTATGGTAATTTCTCCTAAATCAATACTATTTTCTATTTGAATCCTTGATTCCATGTGATTGATATCCTTCACTGATCTCTTGTGATATTCTCTACTGATTTTCAACCTCTAAGTTATCTTCTTGCCTTATTTTTGGTCGACTATGTTGTCAACTGATTCTTAGGTATTTTCCTTAATTAGAATCTTCTGAACCTAGCCTCAATTACATGTTCTATACTTGTACTGTGCTGAAATCATTTCCTTATGTGTTATATTCCAGTCATAAATGGTATCTTTCCTTATTTTGCTACCTGTATTCTACCGTTTGAAGTTTACTCCTTTAATTAAGGGAGTATCTATGCTGATTTTGGTACTAATTGATACCTAGTTCATAATTACTGCATGACTTTGATTTTTACCTTATTATTCTACCTAGTTTCAAACTACTATATATATATATATATATAGTAGTTTGAAACGAGGTAGAATAAGATGAGAATAACAATTAGGCAGTAAATTATGGAACTNCAAACACACAAACACATTGGTTCAAAAACTATCTCTCACACTCAAAGCTTTCTGCTCTCCCTCTTTGTCACTTGCTACTATTCTGAGTTAGCCGGCTGCAAGCCAAGGCTAATTATTGTGCTCTCCTATTCTTCACTTTTGTTTTTTCTATCTTCTTTACTGGTATGTTCTTATTTCAATTCAAGTCCCAAAACCAATATGTTTCATTTACTGCTTCAGTTTATCCTGTTTCTAGTTTGTTTCTATCTATGGTTTTGCTGTGCAACCTGTAGTTGACATGTTTACATTTTTGTCCATCTAGCATGTTATGTTATGTATTACTCCCCATAGGATCAACATGAATATGTTACCCCCCCTTTTGTAGTATGTCTCAATGTGACTCTGTTAAATTATGTGTTTATCTGGTTTCTAGTATGAACCTTTCCTTGGCAAAACAATTTGTTCCTTAAGTTGCTTGATTCTGTGTGATTTTGGAGTTTATACTATTCCCTGCAAGAACTTCTATGCTTGTACATTATGTGCTCTGTGTCCCCGGTTCCCATCACCCCTGTGTGAAGGTTTGTTCTATGTGTAATGCTGAACCTCCTTTGGTTTTGTGTTTGATCTGTGCTTGTTAATTGTCCTACTCTCCTCAAAAGCTGTTTTACTAAACAACTCTCTCTTATTTTATAAAACTATTTCTACTAAGTCTCTTTCAATAACTGTTTTCCTATCAAACCTTTGAAAACTATGTCAAGCACTCTCACTCTACTCTTAGGTCTTTAAGTTCTTCCCTTCCAGTGTGTGACTGCTTTGGGATCCCTGTGAGATCCCTCTGAACTCTGATGCACTGGGGCTGGCACTTCCACACTGCACTTACTCAGTTATGGTGGTGAAATCTGGGTGTGAGCACTACCTGGATCCCTTGAGGTCCTTAGGGAACTTTGACATACTCGGATATGAGAAAGGCTATGAAACATTTGGGCATTTGAGGTTCTGGAAATTTGGGCCTGTTTTCAGGCTCCCTATAATGTAACTTCTTATTTTTCTTTATCTATGTAATTCATTCAATATTGGTTTGTAATAATTATTGTAAACAAATATTTGGGTTGGCTAGTGAAAAGGGAAGGGTAGCTATATATGTTATCAATATCAATGGGTAGAAACCATGCCTTAGGTTTACATTTCCTATATGTGCATTAGAATCCATGTTTAGGACCAATACATTCTAAGCATGTCATGCATTAGATATCATGTTTTAGGTTTACTGCTTCAGCATCTCATTTGACCCTATTTATCACTTAGAAATCCTGCTTCTAGGCTAAATAATAGCATCAACGTAAAAAATGTTGCTCCTGCACATCCTGAAGTTATGCTGTAACTTCCCGTGCATTTATAAATCACGCTTTAGGAATTCTGAAACCATTCTGCATCTCTATGTGCATAGTAGATACCATGCTTTAGGATACCGCTCAGTCACACCTAGTTAAACTACTAATGCATGAAAAAGGACATAAGACAGTCTCACATTTGATCATCATGTTTTAAATAAACTGGTAATAGTCCCTGTATTTTGAAACACTTAGAACATCATGCTTTAGGTATAACAACTTCTAAACAGTTTTTAACAATTCTGGTAACTATTGTGCATTACCCCCCACGCCTAGGCAAGCCTTAGGTTATCAACCTTTATAAAATTGGAAAACTGTTTCTTTTGTGTTTACTGCTTAATGGTTAACAAGATTAAAAATAGTAGGCAAACTGATTAGGGCCCCTGCTTCTGGGTTTATAAAATGAAACTGCATATCTTCTATGTTTTGATATTCAATTAGACATCATGCTTTAGGATCCTGTCTAATAAAAATGCCTCTTGTTTGTGTTTGAGTCGTGCTGTTTACGTGCATTATCTGTGGAGGTAAATCTCAGCCTCTTAATTGTTCTTTCCTGCCTTTATTTGCTAAAGTCCTACTTGTTCTTGCTTGTCCCCTAGTATTTTCTCCTTTTAAACCTTAAGGGTCTGTCTAGAACTGCCTATAGGTAGAGGTCCTAATTTCCTCCAAGACCATTAAGAAGGGACGAGTAACAACACGCATAGAGGTCGTTAAACAACACTCGCTTAAATAAACGCTAAGGGTGGGAAAGGGTAGATATGTATATGATGACCGATGCGCTAATGCCACGTGTAGTCCCATTCTGAGGAGTGATTACCGGGCATTGTACTGATGTGATCCTATAGGATAAACAACCTAGGACTCCCCTATCCCTTACACCTTAGATTGTAAATCTTTCAAAACCTTATATATGTTCTTAGACTTTAAATCTTCTAAAACTTTACTTCGCATGTGTGCTTAGACCGCGAATCTTTTCAAAACCTTTATTTATTTAAGCTTATTTTCTACTTGTTTAAATTCACAAATCTTTTTTGGCCAGGAACCACAGTTGTGGACTTTGAGGGGTTCCTAACACCTTCCCCTTGAAGTAATTTCAAGCACTTACCCAATCTATGATTATTCAAA
Source organism: Nicotiana paniculata (assembly GCA_005239505.1). Taxonomy (NCBI): domain Eukaryota; kingdom Viridiplantae; phylum Streptophyta; class Magnoliopsida; order Solanales; family Solanaceae; genus Nicotiana; species Nicotiana paniculata. The sequence goes on from ML340652.1 coordinate 3,799, forward strand.
TCTGTGTTATAATGACCCTTAGTAGGTGCCCTAACGCACCTTAATTCGTTAGGTGGAGACTCTTCAATTCCTTACATACCCCTTTTCCCAAAAGGAAACGAGTTGTCCCAATAATATCAAGAATCCTGACCGATCCGAAAGGAGAGGGAAAAAGGGGGCGCGACAGCATGGCGACTCTGCTAGGGTTTTCTAGGCTTTTACCATTTCAAACTGATTTGTGAATTTGTCTTTATTTTGCTAAAACCTGCACCCCTTTCCCTTTCCCTTTATGTACAATTAATTGTTTACTTTCCCAAGTATTTATTCTTTTAAATGAAATTGACATGTTTCTTTTTGTTTTCCTTTGTAACTGCTTTTCAATCATAACTGTTTTATTGACCACTTTCATAATGTGCAAATACATGACAACATGCTTTTATTGCTTATTTTATTGTTGCATACTCATGCTCAACATCATATTCCACTCGTGCCAATACAAATCTTATAGAAACGCTTTATGAGTGGTTGCACTCTTCCTATTTTATATCACCCTTAAATTCGAAAAGGCTTATTTGCGGTAAAACCAGTCGATTAGCGGTGCAATTGATGGTTCCGTGCCTTCCCCCTTGAGTTGTCCGCTCAAGGGTACAAGTCTAAGACCCCATAGAAACCTTACTCTGTTATACTGTGCATGCATCATGGTCAAACCTATCTGGGTTAATGTGTTGTCCACACAATATCCCTTTAAGACAGCCTTGTCCAAGTCCACTGGGGTTTTCATAATCCCAACGGACACAATCACGTTCTGTGCATTTATTTGGACAACTAAATGCTTGTACGCTAATCATAAGTATATAAATAGTCGAGTCTGGTGGGGGTAAGGGTCTAACTATGTTTGTCTTGCAGAAATATGAGGCACGAAGTCCCTAGATTTGGCATGGTCAGCAATATCCATCCGAAGCTCCTGAACTGATGGGAAGACCTTTCCTCCAGTGATAAGAAACACGTCAAGAAATACCTGGGCAATTTACCGTCTCTCCTAGACATTCAACCCAACAACATGTTGATCGAGGCTGACACCTTATTTTGGGATAGTGAAAGATCAATCTTCCGCTTTGGGAACATTGAGATGACACCACTGCTAGAAGAGATAGGAGGACTAGCTCGGTTAGTCTTGGAAACCCCTGGGATGTTGGTGCCTGGAAACCGCACAAGCAAGGGCTTTCTGAAAATGATGGGTATGAAGAAGAATGTTGAGTTCGAATGTCTGGAATAGTAATACATACCCTTTGAGTAATTATATGAAAGGTACGGTCACAACAAATCGTACCGTACCTACCACAACGAATTTGACATTACATCTTTGGGGCACATCCACCGTAGGGTGTTTGTATTCTGTTTTCTGGGACTAATAGTGTTTCCAACAAAGAAGGAAAGGATCCCCACTAGGTTGGCCATGGTAACCAAGTTTTGATGGAGGGGATTGACGGGCAAGCCTTCAGCATTATCCCGATGATCATAGCAGACATTTACCGAGCTCTGGAACGTTGTCAAAGAGGAGCTAAGCACTTCGAGGGTTGCAATCTTTTACTACAACTATGGCTCTTAGAACATCTCCAAAAGGGTCAATACCCCCATGAACTTCCGCGCAAGGCTTGGAATGACCACATCGCTTTCCATCACCCCAAGCGGATGGCATATATTCCCGACAGATTTGCTTAGCTAGAGACTGCCAATGAGTGGGTAAAGTTCTTTGATAATCTAACTGAGGAGCAGGTACAGTGGATGTTCGAGTGGTTTCCAACGGACGAATTCATCGTCAGGTACAGGGATGCACCACAGTTGGTGCTAGTTGGGTTGAGAGGTATATATCATTACGTTCCTCTCCGAGTCATGAGACAAGGAGGAAGAAAGCAAGTTGTGCCAAGGGTCGACAAGATGAGCCATTTCCGAGATGACTTCCAGGATGATGATGTTCCCCATAAGTGACGAGCCCAACACATCTGGCACTGCAAAATCATAATGGAGAAGAACACAAGTGAACCAGACAGGTACCATGCAGGATACACACCTTTCTACCCGGGGTGGTTAGAAGATGACCTGGATGGGTTAGTCAGGCCAGGGATCAGCCGAGGCCACAAAATCATAGACGAGAGTGCCGAGGCTCAGGTCAAGTACAATCGGCTGCGCAAGAGGATCCACGAGTCTGAGAATGAGCACCGTTAGATACATGAAACCAACAAAAGGTTGATTGAAGAATGGAATGACATGTCCATCCGTTCCAACAAGAAGCTGGAATACTTGGAGCGAGGCATAATAGAGCTGGAAGGTAAAATCATCAAGAGGGTCGAAGACTCTTAGAAAGCTGAGGGGAACGAACGAGGACATTTGGCCAGAGCATACCTACTGCTAGGACTGTGTGAGCTGGGGAACCTGTTCGATGGGATCAAGGATGTCGAATCTAGGGAAGGTCCTTCTGGGACCAAGTAGGCTAGGTTTTCCTTTTTGCTTTTATCAATATAATAAGGCCAATGGCCATAAGTGACTTTATTTCCTGCTTATTATTTTAGTGTCATTTTGGATTCGTCTATTTATATTTAATGAAATGAGGCATTTTGTCATCTAAGTTCTCCAAATCAACTTGTCGCTAGGCCTACCTCGTGCACAACGAGGCTCCAAATTAGGACACACTTTATTCCTGCACTATGTGTTTAAATACTGCAATATTTTCTCATAATCCTCACTGACTTGACTACCTTTTATTTTTGTTTTTGTTTTTGTTTTCTTAGATTATTCCCCTCCCCATAGGTTGGTTCGTGCATTCTGGCATCATCATCATATCACACAAGATCCAGGGGCCATCCACCTCCTCCTCCTCTTAGTCCACTTAAATGCAAAGGCAAAATGGATGATTTGAGCAATATCAGAAAGGAAAACACAATGACAGCTGAACGAACAGAAGATCCTGACAATCAAGGTACTCAGGTTCAGAATGAGGCTATGACACGGATCGAGCAAAGGTTGTTGAAGCTACAAGGGGAGCTTGAGCATGTCCGGAATTTGGCGAATTTATCCTTCTCACTCAGTGTCCCAGATGTCAACCATCCAAACATCCAAAATCCTACACCTCCTCAGAATACTCCAAACAAAAATAATCCTCCCACAACTCATCACCACACAACTCCACCAAAAAACTCAACTATTCCACCACAATGCAACACTTGCCACACTCCGAGAAACACCCCACTGATCATCCTTGAACCACAAAGCTCCACAAATGACCACCTCTATGCTCAGGCGCCAGGCCATCATAACAACCCCATATACGTGGAGACTCTACCTCACTCCACCCAACCCATTTCATACACACCCGAATCCAGTGAGAAGGATTTGCTTATCAAGAAGAAGAACTCAAGAAGCTGACTAGCCGAGTTCAAGGTGTTGAAGGAAGTAAAGATCTATGCATACAACCCGATGTTGAACTACCAGAGGGCTACAAACCTCCTAAGTTCGAGATGTTCGACGGTACAGGTGATCCTAGGGTCCATCTGAGGACCTATTGTGATAAATTTGTTGGAGTAGGAAGAGATGAAAAGATTCGTATGAAGCTATTTATGAGGAGCCTCACAAGGGATGCTCTGTCTTGGTACATCAGCCAAGACCCTAAAAAGTGGTCCAATTGGGTAAACATGGCATCAGACTTCATTGATCGGTTCAGGTTCAAAACAGAGAATGCGCCAGACGTGTTCTATATTCAGAATCTTAAGAAGAAGCCCACCAAAACTTTTCGCGAGTATGCCACTCGCTGGAGATATGAAGTAGCTAAGGTCAGGCCTGCCCTAGACGAAGAACAAATGAACAAATTCTTTGTCCGGGCACAAGACCCGCAGTATTATGAGCGGCTGATGGTGATTGAAAACCACAAATTCTCGGACATCATCAAGTTAGGTGAGAGAATCGAAGAAGGGATTAAAAGTGGAATGGTTACCAATTTTGAAGCATTACAGGCCACGAACAAGGCCCTACAGTCTGGCGGCATATCCAAAAAGAAAGATGTAGGGGCCGTAATGGTTGTACAGGGACCCAAATCCCCACTGACATATAGAACCTCCCCACTCACCTACCAAGCACCCTCGCCCACATATCAGTCAGCACCTCCACCAACATATCAGTCATCTCCACCACCTACCTATCAGCCTACTTCTCCCAGATTTCCCAACCAGCTCCTGTTTACCATGTTTACAATTCTCAACCATCTCACTTCCAATCACCCCCTGCTCGCCAAAATTTCCCGAGACCTCGACCCAATTTCGACTGCAGGCCGCCCAAGCATTATACTGCCATTGCTGAACCTATTGACCAGCTGTACGAAAAGATTAAAAGCTGCTGGTTATGTAACTCCTATCCCTGCTATAACCCTTGAAAATCCATCCTAATGGTCAACCCAAATAAAACCTGTGCATACCATTCCGGCATGAAGGGGCATACAATTGATGAATGCTGTTCACTTAAGGATAAAATCCAGTCTCTGTTTGATAATAAGGTCATCCAAGCAAAGGAAGCTACTCTCAATGTCCGCAATAATCCACTCCCAGACCACAGGGGTGGAGGCATCAACATGATAGAGATAGAGGAAGAATGGGACCCAGAGGGGTCGATCGGATTGATCAAAGAAGGTGATTACCCAAGGAAGCCAGTGATCACACTTAATCCCATCATAGTCTAGATTCAGCTGTCAAGAGATGTTGAGGTAGCTGCGTCTGTCCCATTCAAGTTTGAAGTGGCACCAACTGTGGATGCACCTATGCCGTTTGAGGTTGAGGTAATCCCACCTGCCACGACACCTATTCCATTTGACGTGAAGATAGCCGCACCAATTACAGTGACAATGTCAACCCTACCGCTTTTCAACACCAATGCCGTACCTTGGGACTACGTGGCTGAAGCAAGAAGGAAATGTAAGGTTAAGATGGAAGAAGCTGGTGCCGCACAAGGGATGACCAGTACCGGTAGGGTCTATACACCTGAACACTTGGCAGATTTTAGCAAACATGCTTCCAACAGGCCACCCGTCATTGAAACAGGTCCAGATGGTCTTTGGAGAAAGGTGCAAGCCTAAGAATATTCAGTCATAGATCAGCTGAGCAAGACTCCAACCCAAATATCCATCCTGTTATTGCTACAGAACTCGGAAGCACACAAGATGCTTTGATGAGAGTGTTGAACGAAGCATATGTGCCTAATAACATCACCAGTGGAGAAATGGCCAACATTGTAGGACATGTACTGGAAAGTCACAAGATCACTTTCCACGAGGACGAGCTGCCACCTGAAGGGCTAAATCACAACAAGGCACTGCACATTACTGTGCAATGTGAAGATTATTTCATTACCAGGGTTCTAATTGACGGAGGATCTAGCCTCAACATTTACCCATTGACAACCCTCAAAAGATTGGGCAAAGGATTGTATGAGATAAGAGAAGGGTCCATGAATGTGAAGGCATTCGACGGTTCTCAGAGGGCCACCATTGGAGAAATCAGTCTTTGTCTACAGATGGGACCTACATGGTTCGAGATTGAATTTCAGGTGATAGATGTATCCGCGTCATATAACCTGTTATTGGACCGGCCGTGGATACATGCCGCTGGGGCTGTGGCATCAACATTGCATCAGGAAGTGAAACTTGAATCGAACCACCAGGAAGTAATCATCCACGGAGATGGAAGCGACCCTATCTATAGTCGCCAGACCATCCCGATGGGTGAAGGTAGAAGAAGGCTGGGTGAAGAAACCTATCATCACATCGAGCGGGTCAACGCAATAGACAAGGATAAGTGGTAGGATAGTAAGATCGAAAGCATATTGAACTGGAGCGGGTAGAAGCCTGTCAAAGGGCTCGGTAAGAATCTTCAGGGGATTTCCAAACCAATACAGCTGAAGCACCATGGCACCACTTTTGTGCTGGGATACAAATACACTTGGCAGGAGTATGAAGACTGGTCGCCACCATGGCGCAGTCCCTACTATCCATTGGAACAACCTATACCACATTTGGAGCATAATTTCCAGCAAGCTGATATCATATGGGGGTCAGAAGAAGAAGAAACTCTAGCAGCTTTGAAGAATCTATTTCTAAAAGACGAAGGCATGGACTGTTGTGTTATTGTTGAGGAGAAGGAAGAGGAAGGCCCTACCAGCCAAGCTGTGAGCAAGGGATCATTCCTCAAGAATTGGACCGTCAGACCATCCAGGGCTCGACGAGTCCTAGGGTAGCAAGGCTGAACAACATTATTTATTTCATTTTTTCTAATGATTTCCTTTTCGCATTTTTTCCAATAAAATCCCGATGTTCCAAAATTGTTTGTTAAAATTTTCAAAATCACTTTTACGTTTCAACGAATCAGTATTTATTTATTACCGTTTTTCTCTCATTACTTTTATCTATACAACATTACTATTTCTTGTCCTGATGAACCAATGACTGTGACATGTAATGAGACAACGCAACAAAAGGACAGCGATTCAGAAGAAGAGGATGTCATACCCGATGAAATTGTCAGAGAAGTTGAGGATTTAGAGAACAGACCTAAGTCCAACCTGGACGAAACTGAGGTAGTAAACCTGGGAGATTCATAGACTGTCAAAGAAACTCACATCAACATCCAATTGTCGCTATCAGAGAAAAAGGAATACACCCATTTCTTGAAAGAGTATGAGGACATATTTGCATGGTCGTACGATGACATGACTGTTCTAAGTACATCCATTGTGGCTCACAAGTTGCCGACCAATCCAATGTGCCTGCCGGTAAAACAGAAGCTCAGAAAGTTCAAGCCTGATATGAGTTTGAAAATCAAAGAAGAAATTACCAAGCAAATCAATGCCAAGGTCCTCAGGGTAGTTGAATATCCAACGTGGTTAGCCAACATCGTGCCAGTGCTCAAGAAAGACGGAAAAGTTAGGGTCTGTGTCGACTACCGAGATCTCAACCGGGCCAGTCCAAAGGATGATTTCTCCCTTCCAAACATACACATCCTGATTGACAATTGTGCAAAGCATGAACTTCAGTCGTTCCTGGATTGTTTTGTCGGATACCATCAGATTTGGATGGACGAAGAAGATGCTAAGAAAACGGCTTTCATCACACCGTGTGGAGTCTACTGTTATAAGATGATGCCATTCGGCTTAAAAAATGCTGGGGCCACTTATATGATGGCTATGACCATTATCTTCCATGACATGATACATAAAGAGATCGAGGTATATGTGGACAACGTCATTATCAAGTCCAATAAAGTCACCGACCATATAGCAGGTCTGAGGAGGTTCTTCAACAGGTTGCGGAAATACAACCTGAAATTAAACCCCGCGAAGTGTGCATTCGGGGTTCCTTCCAGAAAATTTCTTGGGTTCATTGTCAGCCGCCGAGGAATAGAACTAGATCCGTCAAAAGTCAAAGCCATCCAAGAATTACCACCGCCAAAGAACAAGAAAGATGTGATGAGTTTCCTGGGGCGCCTTAACTACATCAGCCGATTCATAGCCCAGTCTATGGTCATATGTGAACCGATCTTCAAGATGTTAAAAAAGGATGCTGCAACTAAATGGACCAAGGATTGTCAAAAAGCTTTCGACAGAATCAAGGAATACTTGTCAACGCCACCAGTTTTGGTCCCGCCCGAGCCAGGTAGACCCTTGCTACTCTACCTTGCAGTATTAGATGGAGTTTTCGGCTGCGTACTAGGGCAGAACGGCGAGACAGGAAGAAAGGAACATGCTATCTATTATTTGAGTAAGAAGTTCACTCCATACGAGGCACGGTATTTTCTACTAGAGCGTACCTGCTGTGCTCTAACCTGGGTAGCCCAGAAGCTGAGGCACTACTTCTGTGCCTACACGACATATCTCATATCAAGGATGGATCCCTTGAAGTACATCTTTCATAAGCCCATGCCCACTAGCAAGCTAGCTAAGTAGCAAATTCTGCTAAGTGAATTCGACATTGTGTATGTGACTTAAAAAGCGGTCAAGGGACAAACATTGGCAAATCATCTTGTCGGGAACCCTGTACAGGAGAAATCCTGATTCGGGATTATTGAGATGTGTCGATCCAAAGGAAGACTCCAAACTACTTGAAGAGATACACGCTGGGACCTGTGGCCCACATATGAATGGTTTTGTCTTAGCCAAGAAGATTTTCAGAGCCGGTTATTTTTGGATGACCATGGAAACGGACTGCATCCAGTATGTCAGAAATGCTACCGATGTTAGGTACATGCAGATATGATAAATGTACCCCCAAACGAGCTCAATGCAACAAGATCACCATGGCCATTTGCCGCCTAGGGAATGGAAGTCATTGGACCGATCGAGCTTACTGCCTTATATGGACACAGGTTTATCTTGGTAGCAATTGATTATTCACTAAATGGGTCGAATCATCATCTTACAAAGCAGTAACTAAGAAAGTCGTGGCAGACTTTGTCTGCAACTGTATTGTTTGTCGGTTCGGAGTTACAGAATTGATCATCACCGACAACGGCTCCAACCTCAACAGTGACCTGATGAAAGCTATGTGCGAGACTTTCAAAATCAAGCATAAGAATTCCACAGCCTATAGACCTCAGATGAATGGAGCTGTAGAAACCGCCAACAAGAATATCAAGAAGATATTGAGAAGGATAATAGAAAAGCACAAGTAATGGCATGAGAAGTTATCATTTGCCTTACTGGTATACCGCACCACAGTCCGTACGTCAACTGGGGAAACTCCTTACCTGCTGGTTTATGGCACGGAAGCTGTTATTCCCGCCGAAGTGGATATTCCTTCCTTAAGGATCATACAAGAAGCTGAGCTCAGCGATGCAGAGTGGGTAAAAAGTCGTTATGAGCAACTAGCCCTCACAGATGGGAAAAGAATGAATGCAGTATGCCACAAACAACTTTATCAGAACAGAATGACCAGAGCCTTCAACAAAAGAGTCAAACCAAGACAGTTCACACAAGGGCAGCTGGTGTTAAAGAAGATCTTTCCACATCAAGATAAAGCCAAAGGGAAATTCTCTCCCAACTGGCAAGGTCCATACATGGTTCACCGAGTATTGACATGAGGAGCTCTTATACTTGTAGAAATGGACGGAGTCTGGCCAAAGCCAATCAATTCAGATGCAGTCAAATGATACTATGTGTAATTCTTTATGATGTAAACTGAACTACGCCCAACCTGATTCCCCTTTAAGAGGGGATACATAGGCAGCCTTATGGGTTCGGTCACAATTCAATAAAAATCTCATTTCTCCCCACAATTGGAAACTGGGGCAGAATTCTGAGGAGGACACTCAAAATCCCGAAGCAAGTTCAGCCAACCGCAGCATGCGCAATAGTCAAAAACGTCAACCCATCAAAATGGGGCAGAAATTTGGGGAGGACCCTCAAAGTTCCGTAGAATGAGAGGTTGCAATGTCTTGAACCGTGTCACAGTCGTCGGTTCATATAAATTTCTTGAAATATATTTCATATTATGTCTTTACAAAAGCATGCATGCTTGTTTTCAAAATATAGCTCTGTTTAGCAAACACTACCCCGATGATTTAAATAGGATCATCAGATCGAGCAGAATGAGTCAAGCAGAGCCAGTGGGGATACGAACCAACCTCCCCTATCCACATAACTCACGATTTTTATTTGGATGCAGGAACAAAGAACGAACATGTTCAAAATCACAATCCTCGAAACCATGCACTTGCCGACATTTGCTATCAACACGAACAAACAATGCTCCGTAGTCACAATGCTCACAACAATAACAATATCAAAGCCTGCTTCCAGCTAAGAAATTCTATTGTCATTCACTATTTAATCTTTTGCATAAGGCTAAGTTCTGCCTTCATTTTGCATAAGGCTAATATCTGCCTTCCATCTTGCGTAAGGCTAAGCTCTGCCTTCATCTTGCATGGGACTAAGCTCTATCCGCATTTTGCATGAGGCTAAGCTATGCCTCCATCTGCATAAGGCTAACCGTTGCCTTCCTATCTGCATGAGGTTAAGCTCTACCTTCATATGCATAAGTCTAACCGCTGCCTTCCTATCTGCATGAGGTTAAGCTCTACCTCTATTTTCATAAGGCTAATCTCTGCCTTCCATCTTGCATAAGGCTAATCTCTGCCTTCTCTTGCATAAGGCTAAGCTCTGCCTCTATCTGCATAAGGCTAACCTCTGCCTTCCTATCTGCATGAGGTTAATTTCTACCTCTATTTGCATAAGGCTAATCTCTTCCTTCCATTTGCATAAGGCTAATTTCTGCCTTTATCTTGCATGAGGCTAAGCTCTACCTCCATTCTGCATAAGGCTAATCTCTGCCTTCCACATCTTGCATGAGGCTAAGCTCTGCCTCCGATTTTCTTTTCACCGAGACTAAGCGCTGTCTCTCAAACATTATTTACTTTGCTTCTCTTTCGGGCTAAGATCTGCCCTCCATTTCCCAAGACTAAGCTCTACCTTGTGGAAGTCATATTACTGCATTTCATGGGCTGAAATATCGCCAACCTTTCCAAAGGCATCATAGTCTACCGACACTATCCTCATAGCCGGAAGACACCATGTCATGGCCTGAGGATATCTCTCAATTTTGCATATCATTATTCAAAGGCGTCATAGTTCAGAGGCACCATATTCATGGTACGAGAACATCATTTCATGGCATGCGAATCTCTCATCAAACAATTCATGCCCCAGGACATCATGGTCTGAGGACGTCATCCCTAACCGCCCAAAGACAACTTTCATAGTCCAACAGGAACCTACATCATGTTTAAATCTATGCACAATATACACTTGCGGTATTCTTATTTGCAGGTAACCCGGCGAGCAACGGCCATCCCAGTAGGAGCGATCCCTCTCCAGTTCTCCAAGCCATATCTAACCTAACCCCTTCCGTAAACGGTTCATTCATCCAGCCCTAGATGTTGCATTCGCTCTTGTGATAACTTCATCAGTATATGATGTGTGGCTAGAATTCATGGTTTAACACGTTATATGCCTTACATTTTATGTGCGTTAATGATAAAAATACACTTTGTATGTGCATAATGGAGTCTATTTCATGTGTAGGTGAACTGGAGATGGAAGCCCGGCTAAGTGGATGCAAAAACATCGAAAATACGTTCAAGAGGCGAAGAGGAGTGCACCGGGCTATAGTCGGGCGTTTGAGCCTTAAGGCCAGGTGTCACACCTCCCTTTTTTATACGCCCCAAAGGGGGTATGGGAGTTTTTCCACTTAAAGTGAC
>ML340653.1:0-37250 GCA_005239505.1 Nicotiana paniculata
TTTTTGGGCCTAGCAGGCTATTATCGTCGATTTGTGGAGGGGTTCTCTTTTATTGCAGCTCCATTAACCAGATTGACTCAGAAGAATGCCCTGTTTCGATGGTTTGACGAGTGTGAGGCGAGCTTTCAGAAGCTCAAGACAGCCTTGACCTTAGAACCAGTTCTAATATTGCCTTCTGGTTCTGGGATGTATACAATATATTGCGACGCTTCACGCGTTGTCTTGGGGTGTGTATTGATGCAGGAAGGGAAGGTTATTTCTTATGCTTCGCGCCAACTGAAGGTTCATGAGAAGAATTATCTTGTGCACGATTTGGAGTTGATAGCGATTGTTCATGCTCTTAAGATTTGGAGGCACTTTTTTTTTATGAAGTGTCCTGTAAGGTTTTTACAGACCACCGTAGCTTGCAGCACTTGATCAAGCAGAAGGATCTTAATTTGAGGCAGCGCAGATGGCTTGAGATGTACAAGGATTATGATGTCACCATTCTTTATCACCGGGCAAGGCAAATGTGGTAGCAGATGCTTTGAACAGGAAGGCGGAGAGTATGGGTATCTTGGCTTATATTTCAGTAGAGGAGAGACCTCTAGCTTTGGACATTCAGTCCTTGGCCAATCACCTGGTGAGATTAGACCTTTCAGAGCCCCGTCGAGTTCTTGCACATGTGGTTGCTCAATCTTCGTTATTGGGGGAGATTAAGGCTCGAAAGTATGACGATCCGTGTTTGGATGAGCTACGAGAGGCAGTGGTTCAGGGTAGGGCCAACAAGGTTATTATTGGCGAGGATGGTGTTCTGAGACTTCGGGGCCGCTTATGTGTTCCTAAGGTTGATGGCCTGAGGGAGAGGATTCTAGAGGAGGCACACAGTTCTCGGTATTCTGTTCATCCTGGTGCTACGAAGATGTATTGTGATTTGAAGTAGCATTACTGGTGGAGGCAAATGAAGGACATTGTGGAGTATGTGGCTAGGTGTCTTAATTGACAGCAGGTTAAGTATGAGCACCAAAGGCCAGGAGGCCTACTTCAACAGATGCACATTCCTGAGTGGAAATGGGAGCGCATCACTATGGACTTCGTGTTTGGGTAGCCTTGAACCTTGCGGAAGGTTGACGCGGTTTGGGTCATTGTGGATAGATTGACCAAATCGGCTCATTTTATTCCAGTAGCTACTACTCATACTTCTGAGAGGTTGGCTCAGATCTACATTCGGGAGATAGTCCGGTTGCATGGTGTGCCGGTGTCCATTATATCAGATCGAGGTCCTCAGTTCACCTCGCACTTCTGGAGAGCATTGCATAGTGAGATGGGTATCCAGATAGACCTCAGCACAACATTTCACCCTCAGACTGGTGGTCAGTCGGAGCGTACAGTTCATATATTGGAGGACATGCTCAAGGCATGTGTGATTGACTTCGGAGGTCAGTGGGAGCAGTTCTTGCCTTTGGCCGAGTTTGCTTACAATAAAAGTTATCTGTCCAGCATTGAGATGGCACCATTTGAGGCTTTGTATGGTCGGCGATGTCGTTCTTCTATCGGGTGGTTTGAGCCTGGCGAGGCTAAGTTATATGGCACCAACCTGGTGGGGGATTCTTTGGAGAAAGTGAAGTTGATTCAAGAGAGGCTCCGCACAGCACAGTCCAGATAGAAGAGTTACGCGGATCAGGGGGGGCGTGATGTATCATTTATGGAGGGAGGTAGGGTCATGTTGAAAGTCTCGCCTATGAAGGGTATTATGAGGTTTGGGAAGAAGGGCAAGCTAAGCCCGAGGTTTATAGGTCCCTTCGAGGTGTTGAGGCGAGTTGGGGAGGTTGCTTATGAGCTGGCCTTGCCTCCCAGTTTATCAGGAGTTCATCCAGTTTTTCATGTATCCATGCTCTGGAGGTACCATGCCGACATCTTTCACGTGGTTGATTTCATCACTATTCAATTGGATGAGAGGTTGGGCTATGAGGAGGAGCTAGTTGCTATTATTGATAGACAGGACCGCCAGTTGAGGTCCAAGAGAGTTTCTGCCGTAAAGGTCCAGTGGAAGAGCCAACCAGTTGAGGAGGCGACCTGGGAGTCCGAGGAAGGCATGCGGAGCACATATCCACACTTATTCAGCACTTCAGGTTTGATTCTAGACCCGTTCGAGGATGAATGTTTGTTTAAGAGGTGGAGAATGTAACGACCCGACCGGTAGTTTTGCATTTTCGGACCCCGTTCCCCTAAATGAAACTTCTCATAGCGGCTTATTGTGATTTATGACTTGCGGGGGCGGGTGGTCAGGGATTCGGAACTGTTTAGAGTGCTATAGGAACACTTGGTTCCTTAAGGTTGGCCTTTAAGGCCAAGTTTGACTTCGGTCAACATTTTGGGTAAACGACCCCGGAATCGAGTTTCGACAATTCTGGTAGCTTCGTATAATGATTTCGGACCTGGACGTATGTTCGAAATGGATTTCTGATGACCCGGGAGCGTTTCGGTGCCCAATATTGAAATTAGAAGTCCCTTAAGTTCCTATTGTGGTTTGGAACATGTTTTTGTGTTATCGAGGTCCGAATGGAATTCTGAGACCGGGAATAGTTCTGTTATGTCATTTATAACTTGCCTGCAAAATTTGGTGTCATTTCGAGTTGTATAGGTCGGTTCGACGCGTTGTTAGCGAAGTCAAGAAAACTTAAAGTTCCTAAGTTTGGTTCTAGGGGTTTTGAGGTGTGATTTTTAGTTTTAGCGTTGTTTTGGGTGTTCCGAAGTCTTGAGCGAGTCCGTATTATGATTTGGGACATTTTGCTATATTTGGATGGGGCCTCGAGTGGGCCCAGGTGCCTCCCGGACACCACACGAGGCCAAAAACCAGCTGAAATAACTGCTGGTGCACCTGTTCTGGTGTGATCCGCAGGTGCGATTGCCCAGTCGCAGGTGCGGGACCGCTCTGCGGTCCCAGCCTCACAGGTTCGACCCCCAGCGGGCAGTCCATTTCTCGCAGGTGCGGACAAAGTTCCGCAGGAGCGGAGCCGCAGGTGCGGGCCCGGGCTTCCTCGTCCATTTCCATAGGTGCGAGCCTTTGCTCGCAAGTGCGAGACCGCAGGTGTGAAAACACTGTCAGACAGTGTGTTTCTTAAATACGGGATTCTTCATTATTTCTTCATTTCTTCCTCCATTAAAACACCTTGAGAGCTTGGGAAAAGGGCTCAACGACCCAACCACTGAAAGGTAAGTAAATTCTATCTTAAAGTGGTTAATGCATGCATTCTTAGTAGGATTTAACTACTTAATTAGTGGAAAATTAGGAATTTGTGTAGTAACTTAGGGTCTTCGAGGATTTAGAAAATTACCCGTCAATTAGCTATGAAATCAAGTAAAAATCATGTATTGATGATCCTTAGGCCATGAGTGAGTGTTTCTTTTGAAAATTTTTTGAATCCGAGCATGCGGACCCGGGGTTGGATTTTAGGATTTCTTCAAGAATGGCGAATTTGACTTATAGTAGGAGGATTTCCATACTTTGAGCATAAATTGATGAATTTGTATAACATTTGACTAGTTTCGAGTCCTCGGGTGTTGAGTTCAAAATTTCGGGCACGTTCTTGGTCCGGGGAGTAGATTCGTCACGAGGTGAGTCTCCTTTCTAACCTTGTAAGAGGGAATTGTCACCATAGGTGATTATAAATAATTGCATGTCCTTATTTGCGGGGGCTACGCACGTACGAAGTGACGAGAGTCCGTGCGTAGCTACTACTATGTCATGTTGGGTAGTTCTAGGACTCACGAGCATGCTTATGTGTGCCTTACATGTATTCCTAAACGTATTTTGAGTTGCTTATTATCCTTGATGGGCATGAGAATATTAGGAAGTTGTGTTCCATGATTTATTGCTTAAGTTCTTGCCTTAAGGAATAATTTCTGTTAATTCCTTAAAAAATGATAAATTTTATGTATGTATACGACACCACGTCACATGTATGATTCGTGAGTGGAATAGCCCTACTATTATGTCAACTGCGTCGCATGTTTGATATGCGAGGGGGGTAATAGATTCATCCATGGTTCGAGCCGTTCGACCCTCGGCAGTGCATATTTATTTTCGCGACGTTTCGGCCGTACGCTTCTGGCCTATTATGTGCTGTATGATTTACTGTGAATTTGTTGTAATTGTATAAACTGGTTCATGTTAATAAGGGAATTTAGTACATTATGTGCTAGTGAAATTTGACATGCAAAGGTAAATACAACTATACTTGATAATTTATATCTTTGTGATTTCTACGACTGTTATGCCCGCTTAGTTCCTATTAAATCATGTTATTTAGAAATGTTGACCCTAGTAAGTATGAAATCTACCTCTCGTTACTACCTCTTCGAGGTTAGGCGGGATACTCACTGGGTACATATTTGTTTTAGGTACTCATGATGCACTTCTGTACTTAATTGTACAGGTTCTGAGGCTGGTGCATCTGGTTATCAGACCGGAGCTCGATTCTGATCTTAGTTGGACCCTACTTCACGGTGAGCTGCTTCTCCTGACGATCCTCGGCAGCACCATGGAGTTTTCTTTTGCTTATTTCCCGTCTATTTATTTCAGACAGTGGGATTGTATATTATGTTTTGTATATTCTGTTAGTATGCCCGTAGGACTTGTGACACTAGTTCCTGGCACACACGTAGTTGTTATTTTGGTTTGCGGATCTGTATATATATATATATTGGCTCATTCCTCTTTTTGACTGCTTCTGATAAAAATGGCCTTCTATCTTTTTCAATAAATGTTTTGAACTTTAAAACTTGGCACGTATTGGGATGTTTAACCAAGCATGGGAGGAATCCTTAGTAATTTAAGTGTGGGCTTACCTAACCCTGGTGTTGGGCTCCATCACGACCTGAGTTAGTATTTTGGGTCGTGGCAACATGGTATCAGAGAACTAGGTTCACGTAGGTCTCACAAGCCACGGGAAAACCTAGTAGAGTCTTGCGGATCGTATGGAGATGTCTGTACTTATCTCCGGGAGGCTATAGGGTGTTAGGAAAACCTCTCCTTATTTTTATTCTATCGTGCAGTAAATTGTTTACTAAATTTCATTATTCTATTCTCTCACATATGATGAGGACACGTGCATCCGATATTCCAAACCCGGGAGGGGCATCTACCCCCGTTGTTCGAGGCCGTAGCAGAGGCCGGGGGAGGGCACCGACCCGAGTTAGGGGACGAGGGCATCCCCGAGCTATTCCATCATACCACCACCAGAGGACCCTACTTTAGAGGAGTAGGGTGAGGTGGCCCCAGCAGGTCTTGCTCCAGTGGACTTTATGACGGCGCCAGGATTCCGTGAGATCATGGGCCGTATGATGCGGTTCATGGACACCATGTCCCAGGCCGGTTTAATTTCAGCAGATCCGGCCACATCTCAGGCGGGAGGGGGGCCCCAAACTCCTACCGCCCAGGCTGCAGGTCAGGCTTCAACAGTTCATCATACCCCGGGTACACTGCCCGTGGGTGGGGCCCAGCCTGTAGCAGTAGCACCTGAGCTCAAACCAGCTGCGGATGGCAATCCGCAGAAGTTACTGGATAGATGGACCCGATTGCACCCTCCTATCTTCAGGGGTGAGAAGGGCGAGGATGCCCAGGACTTTACTGATAGGTGCAGGGACAAACTGCACAACATGAGGATACTGGAGTCCCATGGAATGGACTTCACTACTTTTCAGCTTGAGGGCAAGGCCCGCAGATGGTGGCAGTCCTATATCTTGGGTAGACCGGTAGGTTACCCTCCCATCACTTGGGAGCAGTTCACTCAGCTTTCCCTGGACAGGTATATTCCTTCCTCCGATAGGAAAGAGCTGCGATATAAGTTTGAGCAGCTGAAGCAGGGACATATGTCAGTGAAAAACTACGAGGCCAGGTTTTCTGAATAGTCTCGTCATGACCTTATGATATTTCCTACTGATGCTGAGAGAGTACGCAGATTTGTAGCTGGGATGCACTCAGGTATTAGGGCCAACATGGCCCAAGAGGTGGTGATGGGAACTCCCTATCAGCTTGTGGTCGAGATAGCTCGCTGTATTGAGGGTTATCGTTCGAGAGGCAGAGAGCAGGGTCAGCAGGATAAGAGAGCTAGATTTTTAGGAGATTTCAGAGGTGCCCCAGCCAGGGGTAGAGGTCAGTTCGGTAGAGGCCAACCTAGTAGGCCTCCATATTCAGCTCCTCCACCACCTCCCCATGGTGCTCCAGTGAGGCCCTATTTCAGCACCATGCCAGAGAATTCCTACCGCCCACCAACCATTCAGGGTTCCTCAGGCGGGTATTCCGGTCATCAGGGGTCTTCTTGTCCTTACTTTAGTGCCATGCCGGAGAGTTCTCACTGTCCCCTAGCTGTCCAGGGTCCTTCTTCAGGGCAGCATGCCATACCACCAGCTAGATGTTATGAGTGTGGGGATCCAGGCCATATGAGGAGGACTTGTCCTAGGCTTCGGGGCAAGGCCGTTCAGCAGAGCTATCAACCTACACTTTCAGCACCAGCGGTTCGTCCACCCAGAGGTGGAGGGAAGACTGGTAGAGGCCGTCCCATAGGTGGAGGCCAGGTAGGGGGAGCTCTGTCGGGCCCCTATTCATTCCAGCGGAGGTCAGTCTTCTGGTGCTCCAACTAGATTCAATGCTATCCCGGCCAGATCAAATGCCGTGGCCTCAGACGCCGTGATCACAGGTATTATTACAGTATGTGGTAGAGAGGCATCAGTGTTATTTGATCTAGGATCCACTTATTCCTATGTTTCGGTCTTATTTGCTCATTTTCTGGATGTCCCTCGTGAGTCCTTGGGTTCTCCTATTTATGTGTCCACTCCCATGGGCGATTCTGTGGTTTGAGGTAAGTGTTTGGTCTAACTTTGACTTGAGGGAATAGGAGTCCCCACTTGTTTGCTATGTGAAATTCATGTGTGTGGTGTATAGGTTAGGTGACGAGTATCTATGCACCACCAAATGATCTGTTAAACATGATCCCTTCCCCGTTCCCAAGTTAATTAATTCCTGGCTTAATTGTTCTATGTTCATTATTGTTTCTACGATTACTTGGCCTTATTCCGTGATTGTTAAATATTTTTGTGGTTATTTTGGAAAGAGTATTGGTTGTTTATTTGGTTCCTTTGTGGTACAAAACGGTTGAGTAGTTTGGCATTGTTTCTACGAGGCACATATATATTTATGTTCCTGTTGCTTTCATTTTTGATAATATTGAGGAAGTTATGAGAATTGCAGTTTAACTGTCTTAGGACTGTTGAGGTTTACGTGGCTATTTGATTTCAATCGATTATTGCCAATTGTTGTTGCAAGTGTGTTAAAAGTGTTGGCCGTTCTCTTAATTCTATCATAGTACATAAATATTGATCTGGGTTGACAGCGTTACGATGTTTACATATATTCTGGTTGGTTTTATTGTAAAATGATATTGGTTGAAGCTTACGAGCTATACTGTTTTATGTTTGCAATTGTTGAAATAAAGGTGTTGTGAAAGGCTTGGCTTGAACTGTGAAAGTTTTTGATGAATAAACAAAATTGATTGTGGTAAGGAGGCTGTGATAAGGGTGGATAATTGATTGTGATACGAGTGAACAAATTGATTGTGATATTGTGAATAGGTGGTATCGGGTTGCACGCTGCAACAAGACAATGATAAGGGAGAATATGCATGTTTTACTGTTCATAAAATAAAGGTTGGAACACTCATTGTTTTATTGTCATTATTTCATATTCTGCTTTTACTGTTAATTAAAGTGAAACTTGTTCTGTTTACAATTCTCAAGACATAAATATTGTGAAAGGCTTTGACTTGAATTGTGAAACTATGAATAAACTGATATGATATGTCTGGTGGGAGCGGGTTGCACGCCGCAACAAGTAGTGATAAGGGTAGACAAGTGGGATCGGGTTGCACGCCGCAATAGGAGTAATAAGGGTGATATATTTAGGGAGGAGAAATAAGGGTGGACAGGTGGGAGCGGGTTGCACGCCGCAATAGGAGTAATAAGGGTGATATATTTAGGGAGGAGAAATAAGGGTGGACAGGTGGGAGCGGGTTGCACGCCACAATAAGGAGCGATAAGGGAGGACATTTATATTTTTACTTATTTTCAAAGAAAAACAAAGATTTGAAAACTTACTAATTTATATTACTATTTTTCATATTTTGGCACTACTTTTATTTAAAGTTAAAGTTTGGAAACTTGAAAATTATTTGAGAGTTGGTTATAGCTGAGGCCTGGAAAAGGCGACTGAGTTATTTCATTGTTGTTGCAGTACTTAATTATTTGTTTAGATTTCCTTCTTGCTTTATATTTATTCTCTCAGTTATATTTTTCTTGTTCGTGTAGGATTGTTTTATTGTGTTATTATATATATTATTTTCACAGGTTATATGTTGTTAATGCCCCACCGTAGCCTCATCACTACTTCGTTGAGGTTAGGCTCGGCACTTACTCAGTACATAGGGTCGGTTGTACTGATACTACACTCTGCACTCTTTTGTGCAGATCCAGGTACTAGCTAGCAGTAGAGATTTTTAGAGTAGCCATCTATTTATTCGGAGACACGAGGTATATCTGTCGGCGTTCACAGATCCCGAGAGTCTTCTCCTATTTTTATAAAACTGTTTTAGTATATTCAGAACAATTACACTATTCTTTCAGCCTAGTGTTTGTAGTATTCTTTAGTAGTTCGTAAATTGTGACACCAGACTCTAGGGCAGTTCTAGATCTATTATATGATTAGTTCATGGTTCGTTATTATTCGATTGTTTATTATTTTATCTTTGAAAATCATTTAAATTAAGTTTATTTTAAATTTATTTATTGATGCTTAAGAAAATAATCAAAGGAAATTAGCTACTCGAATTCTAACATTGGCTTTCCTAGCAAGTGTGGTGTTAGGAGTCATCACGATCCCTAAGGTTGGGAATTTAGGCCATGAAAGTATATAACGGCACGCCAGACACGACGATAGGGGTTGTCACGACCCGATTTCCCACCGTCGGGACCGTGATGGTGCCTACCGCTATACTTTCTAGGAAAGCCAACATTAGAGGGTTACAAAATTAAAACAATTAAAGTATATATACGAAGTTTTACTACCATCCAATATATGGTACCAAAAATAACAAATGAAATAGTATATGATACTGCGAAAAGAATACTAATCTCTAGCTACCCCGGGTTTAGAGTCACAATTCACGAACTACTAAGAATTTACTACACGTATTTGGCTGAAAGAAAATATATATCTGTTTTGAACTATATAAAACAACAATTGAATAATAAGGAAGAGACTCCAGGATCTATGGACGTCGGCAGATCTACCTCGTGTCGCCGTGCGAATAGTCTGCTATAACTTGAACTCAACTCAGACCTAAACTTGGATGTGCACAGAAAGTGCAGAGTGCAGTATCAGTACAACCGACCCCATGTACTAGTAAGTGCCGAGCCTAACCTCGGCGAAGTAGTGACGAGGCTAGGACAGGACACCACATACATATATAATCATGCTATTGGAAATAACAACAAATAAAGAATTAAAACAACAATTAATGGAAAGGGGACATACAGTGGGAAATTATAAGGAGTGAGAAAAACGAGAAGGAAGAAATAAACAGTGATTAATAAACAACCAAATTAAGCAACTAAAATAGGAATGGAATCTGCACGGCATCACCCTTCGTGCTTTTACTCTCAACCTCCCCAATAACAAATAGGAATGCACGACATCACCCTTCATGATTTTACTCTCATCCTCACCAAATAACAAATAGGAAGGCACGACATCAGCCTTCATGGTTTTACTCTCATCCTCACCAGATTATAAAAAAAGAATGCATGACATCACCCTTCATGCTTTTACACTCAACCTCATAATATAAATAAATCATGCACAACATCAACCTTCGTGCTTTACACTCTTCCTCACCATATAAAATAAATTATGCACGGCATCACCCTTCGTGCTTTACACTCTTCCTCACCAATCACTGAATCATTAAAAACAGATAAAGATGAATTTTTACAAGAAATCAATATTTCATCATAATTAATTACCTTCACAATTTAATGTCTCAACCTCGAATCAATGTTCACAATGCTATCCATCTCGGTGGAACCAGATACAGTTCTTCCAACAGTTCAATAGCAACAATAAGCATGGATAATAGACTTTAAGATTACAAGAATAACAAGAATGTACTTTCACTCACATGTTATGACTCGACTACAACGTATAGGTACTCGTCACCTAACCTATACATCGCTTTCAGCAACAAAATACGTAGCAAGTAATCACACAAAATCTATTCCCTCAAGCTAAGGTTAGGCACAACACTTTGAGGTCTAAATTCACCCCCGAGCCCGAATGTGTAATTAGTTTCAAAATTCGACCCCAATTTGAGGTCTAAATTCCAATTATACAAAATTCTCTAATTCTACCCAAACCCCCAATTTCTACCATGAAAACCTTAGATTTTTGGTTGAAAATTGATGAAAAACAATGGGTAATTGGAGAGAGTAGTTTAGAATCGTTTACCAACACTTTGGGGAAGAACTTGTCTCTTGAAAATTGCCTCTAAGCCTTCTTGGTTTTGAAAATATGAAAGAATGGCAATTTACCGTTTTAGGTTCTGTTTTAGACAGGTCTTCTTCGCGTTCGCGATGCTTTGTGGCCAGAAGGCCTCCGCGTTTGCGAAGAGATTCTCGCGTTCGCGATGTTTTTTCCCCTGACCATCGCGTTCGCGTTCGCGTAGAAGAACGTGACTCCTCTCCCCCAGGTCCCTTAACCTATCGCGTTCGCGGAAGGCTGATCGTGTTCGCGAAGGGTACCACCCCCCAGTGCTTCGTGTTCGCGACCAGTACTTCGCGTTTGTGAAGAAATATTTTTCCCTCAGCCTGGTTTACACTTCGCGATCGCGAAGCACAATTCACCTGTGCACCAGGAACAACAAAGACAATAGAACTTCTATGTTTAAAACATCTCAAAGCCTACCCGAAACTCACCCGAGCCCTTGGGGATCCAAACCAAACATGCACGCAAGTCTAAAAACATTTTACGGACTTTGTCGTGCGATCAAATCGCTAAAATAACACCTAAAACTACAAATTTAATATCAAAATCAATGAAATTCTCAAGAACACTTTAAAGTTTCTATTTTCTCAACTGGACGTCGAATCACGTCAAATTAACTCCGATTTCCACCAAATACCACAGACATGACTTAAACATTATAATAGACCTGTACCGGGCTCCGGAACCAAAATACGGGCCCGATACCAACGAGTTCAAACATTAATCAATTTCTTTAAATCCTTTTAAACTTCAGTCTAACAATTTTCATCAAAAATTTATTTCTTATGCTAGGGACCTCGTAATTCGATTCCGGGCATACGCCTAGATCCCATATTTTATTACGGACCCACCGATACCATCGGAATAGGGGTCCGGGTTCGTCTTCTCAAAACGTTGACCAAAGTCAACTAAAATCATATTTAAATCCAAAAAATTATTATTTCATAAATTTTCTCAGAAAGGCTTTCCGGATTCTCGCCCAGACTGTGCACACAAATCCAGGTGAATGAAAATAAGGCTTATAAGGCTAACGAGCTCGGAATAGAGTATTAATTCATAAGATGACCCTTTGGGTCATCACAATCTCCACCTCTAAAACAAACATTCGTCCTCGAACGGACATAGAAAAGTACCTGAACTGGCGAACAAGTGGGGATATCTACCCCGCATGTCCGACTCGGACTCCCAAGTAGCTGCCTCAACGGGCTGACCTCTCCACTGTACTCGAACTGAAGGGTAACTCTTCGACCTACGCTGTCGAACTTGCCAATCTAGAATGGCTACTGGTTCCTCCTCATAAGTCAAATCCTTGTCCAATTGGACAGAGCTGAAATCCAACACGTGGAACGGGTCACCATGATACTTCCGGAGCATGGACACATGGAATACCGGATGAATTGAGGATAACCTGGAGGCAACGCAAGTCTATAAGCTACCTCCCCCACTCTCTCGAGAATCTCAAATGGCCGGATATAACTAGGGCTCAACTTGCCCTTCTTCCCAAATCTCATAACACCCTTCATGGGCGATACCCGAAGTAGTACCCTCTCTCCGACCATGAATGACACATCACGAACTCTACGGTCAACATAACTCTTTTTCCTGGACTGAGTTGTACGAAGTCGATCCTGTATAATCTTGACCTTGTCCAGGGCCTCCTGAACTAAGTCTGTACCCAACAACCGAGCCTCTATCGGGTCAAACCATCCAACTGGCGATCTCCACCGTCTACCATATAATGCATCATAGGGGGCAAGAAATGATCCCATGATCCTTCAAAATATATAACACAAACTTGTCACGACCCGATTTCCCACCGTCGGGACCGTGATGCCGCCTAACGCTATACTTGCTAGGCAAGCCAACATTAGAGGGTTACAACATTAAAACAATTAAAGTACATATACGAAGTTTTACTACCATCCAATATATGGTACCAAAAATAACAAATGAAATAGTATACGATACTGCGAAAATAATACTAATCTCTAGCTACCCAGGGTTTGGAGTCATAATTTACTACAAGTATTTGGCTGAAAGAATATATATATTTGTTCTGAACTACATAAAACAACAACTGAATAATAAGGAAGAGGCTCCAGGAATCTGCGGACGTCGGCAGATCTACCTCGTGTCTTCGTGCGAATAGTCGGCTACAACTCGAACTCAGATCAGACATAAACCTGGATCTGCATAGAAAGTGCAGAGTGCAGTATCAGTACAATCGACCCCATGTATCGGTAAGTTTCGAGCCTAACCTCGGTGAATTAGTGACGAGGCTAGGACATGACACCATATAAAACCTGGACATATATGATCATGCTATTGGAAATAACAGCAAATAAAGAATTAAAACAACAATTAATGGTAAGGGGATACACAGTGGGAAATTTCAACATATGGAGTGAGAAAAACGAGAAGGCAGAACTAAACAGTGATTAACAAACAACCAATTTAAGAAACTAAAATAGGAAGGAAATCTGCACGACATCACCCTTCGTGCTTTTACTCTCAGCCTCCCCAAATAACAAATAGGTATGCACGGCATCACCCTTCGTTCTTTTACTCTCATACTCACCAAATAAAAACTAGGAATGCACGACATCACCCTTCGTGGTTTTACTCTCATCCTCACCAGATTATAAAAAAAGAATGCACGGCATCACCCTTCGTGCTTTTATACTCAACCTCACAATATAAATAAATCATGCATGGCATCACCCTTCGTGCTTTAGACTCTTCCTCACCATATAAAATAAATTGCACGACATCATCCTTCGTGCTTTACACTCTTCCTCACAAATCACAGAATCATTAACAACAGATAAAGAGGAATTTTCACAATAAATCAGTATTTCATCATAATTACCTTCATAATTTAACGTATCAACCTCGAATCAATGTTCACAATGTTATCCATCTCATTGGAACCAGATACAGTTCTCCCAACAGTTCAATAGCAACAATAAGCATGGATAATAGACTTTACGATTACAAGAATAACAAGAATGGACTTTCACTCGCATGTTATGACTCGATTACAATGTATAGATACTCGTCACCTCACCTATACATCGCTTTCAGCAATAAAACACGTAGAAAGTAATCACACAATACCTATTCCCTCAAGCTAAGGTTAGGCTCAACACTTACCTCGATTTCGCAGGCCACTCACTGCTCAAGTACAAATTTCCCTTTAGAATTCACCTCCAACCAACTTGTATTTAATCATAATTAGTTTAATATCATCAATTGTCGCTAAAGGAATCAACTTTAAGGAAAACTTAATAATTTCCCAAAATTTTCCAAAATAAGTTAAAAGACCAACCCCGGGCCCGCTTAGTTTTGAAATTCGACCCCAATTCGAGTTCTAAATTCCAATTATACAAAATTTCCTACTTCTACCCAAACCTCCAATTTCTACCATGAAAATCTTAGAATTTTGGTTGAAAATTGATGAAAGCCAATGGGTAATTGGGAGAGAGTAGTTTAGAATCACTTACCAACACTTTTGGGAAGAACTTGTCTCTCTAAAATTGCCACTAAGCCTTCTTGGTTTTGAAAATATGAAAGATGGCCAATTCCCGTTTTAGGTTCTATTTTAATTCGTTGGACAGGTCTTATTCGCGTTCGTGAAGGACCTGTCACATTCGCGATGCTTTGCGGCCAGAAGGCCTACGTGTTCGCGAAGAGCTTCTGGCGTTCACGATGGTTTGTCCCCCCTGGACATCGCGTTCGCGACCCAGTGGTCGCGTTTGTGTAGAAGAACGTGACTCCCCTCCCCCAGGTCCCTTAACCTATCGCGTTCGCGGAAGGCTGATCTCATTCGCGAGAAGAATTTTTCCCTCAGTCTGGTTTACCCTTCGCGATCGCGAGAGAGGCTTCGCAATCGCGAAGCACAATTCACATGTGCACCAGCAACAAGAAAGACAACATAATTTCTAAGTTTAAAACATCCCGAAGCCTACCCAAAACTCACCCGAGCCCTCGGGGCTCCAAATCAAACATGGACGCAAGTCTAAAAACATCCTACGTACTTTATCGTGCGATCAAATTGCTAAAATAACACCTAAAACTACGGATTTAACATCAAATTCAATGAAATTCTTAAGAACACTTTAAAGTTTCTATTTTCTCAACCGGACGTCTGAATCACGTCAAATCAACTCCGATTTCTACCAAATTTCACAGACATGACTTAATCATTATAATAGACCTGTACAGGGATCCGCAACCAAAATACGGGCCCTATACCAATGAGTTCAAACATTAATCAATTTCTTTAAATCCTTTTAAACTTCAATCTAACAATTTTCATCAAAAATTCATTTCTCGTGCTAGGGAACTCGGAATTCGATTCCGGGCATACGCCTAGAACCCATATTTTATTATGGACCCACCGAGACTGTTGGAACATGGGTTCGGGTTCGTCTGCTCAAAGCGTTGACCAAAGTCAACTAAAATCATCTTTAAATCCCAAAAATTATTATTTCATAAATTTTCACATAAAGGTTTTCCGGATTCACGCCCGGCCTATGCACGCAAATCAAAGTGAATGAAGATAAGGCTAACGAGTTCGGAATAGAGTATTAATTCATAAGATGGCCTTTTGGGTCATCACAGGGGTGTTCCTGACCGGTGCGGCCGGAGGTCACACATTAGAGGTACCGGGGCCGACATGAAAGCGTTAGTTTGGCACATACCCTGGTGGTAGAATGTGATCGCTCGTTGCATGGAGAGGTGGTTGAGTATCCAAGAGTAAGGTTGAAGTTTCCCTCTGAGGGACCCTGAGGCAGAGGTTGACAGGAGAAGCCTGATACACATCTGACAGATGTTGTTTCAATCTTCTTACTTCCTCCAGCTCTTGCTCAACTGATTGACCCTGGGGATCGTCACTAACCAACTCAATTTCATCATTGTTAGTCATTGCTAATTTTCCCTTAGATCCGGTGAATTAATGATGTGTTGCAGTTTCACCACAAACCAACCACCTTAAGCTTACTGTATAAGAGACAACAAACGTGTTAGGGTTAAGATTATTATTTATATGAATCACACGTAATATGCCATGTTCTTAACATTATCACCATGCTTTTGGAAGGCTTCATGTTTCATTTTGGCTTATAAGACTGCTGCTTATTGACGCTCTTATTTTTTTTATTTATTATTTTTTTTCTCTTTTTTTTTTCTTTTCGTTCCCTTATTTTAGAGTCATTGAAAAATATTTCGATCGAACCTTTTGGGGGTTGACTACATATCATGTCGCCGCATGAATCATATCATCACGTAGTTTAGGGACATGAACAATCTCTCTCTATCTATCTCTCATATATATATATATATATTTTTTTTTTTCTTTTTTACAAAAAACAAAAATCTTTTTCATTCGCTTTTGAATTTTTCTAAAACAAAATCTTTTCATTGATTTTCAACTTCAATTTTTTTTATACAAGACTCAAAAACAAAAATTACATAAAGACGAACATCTAAACAAGACCAGACTCGACTCAAAAACAGACTTTTTAAGATAAAAAGAAAAACAACAAGACTCAACACACCAAAAGTTTCTTACACACTCAATGACAACAAATGAACAGTCAAAATGGACTGCCAAGTAAAAGAGACTCTGATTTTTGCGGGAGAATCTAACGGCATCACTGTAGTCAAGGAACTTATTCCTGCGGCTGACCCCTAACATCACGATATATCCTCTCTAAGTCTGCAGATATGTGACATGCGACGTTCATTGATACTTCTGCAAATCGCTCAAGCGTCATTCCCTGGCAACTCCTGCATGCTCGGGAAGTGTATGTGGCTACTTCGAGGATCTTTCCCTTAATATATTCATGAGAAAAATGCAAATCTTGATTTCGTTGACCATGGGTCTCAGCTAGACCCAGCACATCATGCTCGCGCTCCAAGGCCATATCTCCTGGTGCCGAATTCCTAGTGACTCTCCCTCCAACCGATTGATCATACTTTGGTAGTGATGTCTTTCTATTTCAAACTCTGCGATCTGACACTCCTTGCTTGACTCAACTCCCCCTATCTGATCCCTCAGACCTTGGATTAATGGAGCAAAACCTCCACGCTCATGATCACAGACCACCTTGAACTGGCCTTCTCTTTCTTCTTCTTGTTGAGTAGTAGTGATCACTTTTTTTCTGTCTAATTTGAGCTTTGAGTGCTAGCCGATCTTATGCCCACTGACCCTTTTCCCGCTCGAAATCAGCCTATTGTATATTCACGGCTGCCTACAGAATGTCCTTATCTTCTTGTAAAATGTCAATACGGGATTGGTACTCTTGTGCCCCTTCCCTTCTGGTTTCTCTAACTCTGGACTTGATCTCACCCTCTTAATCAAATGCATTCCGTATGGATCTTTCTGGCCTTTGCTCCGGGATATCCTGGTTGTGAAACCACACAAGATATGCGAGGCTTACCTCCCTACGTTCACGATCAGCTACCATCTCGTCCAAGTCAGAAAATCGACCACCGAACCAAACCTTTTTGCATATGACTCCCTTGGAAGTTCCTCTCCCTTGAATTCCCACACAAACAGACGCATGTCCTCAATCGAGGGCCTCTTTTGCTCTCTCCCTAGCTGGCGCATGGCACGTAAGGGTGCGTAGGGCTGGAAACCTCTAAAACTCATGAGTATAAAGAATGGGCGATACATCGATATATGCATGACCCTAGCATAAAGGAACCAATAATAGTTTCAAGTGATTCTATCAGCCCTCAAAAAACTAAGTAATGTCCACTAGGACCTTACCCCCTCAGGAAGATTACAACTCGCGGCGCTGTCTGGGTGACATCCGATGTAATTCAGCCAATTATCATTGAAATTTACTGCTATTGGATGATGATAAAGGTGCTCTATGAACCACATCTGCATCAGACTGCTGCATTCCTCGAAGTAACCTTTACCCTCTTGGCAACGAGTCAAAACTCAAAAAATATCCCCCAAAATCATGGGAAGAATTGTATGATCCTCGCTACTTTGCAAATACGAGATAACTGCATCCAATCGAATTCTGATGCGCCCACCACGCTTTTTAAAGACCATGCTCCCCAGAAATGATATCATGAATGCGAAAATTCTCAACTCCCTCCATGCGTCATAACTCAATTAGTTGATGAATTCTGTGCTCGAGAAGTTTTCAAACCCTTTCTCGTCCCCAAATCTGTCATAGAAATATTCCAACGGAACCCAACCTTCATCTAGGCAACCCATTGGAATTCGACGGAGGCATAACTTTTTCAAAAAGTTGTTCACACAAACTTTTCTCGGAGCAACATGCTTTTTCCCACGAAGGTCTCTCCCTAACCCGGTAAACCCACCTAATTCTTTCAATGTAGGCGTCATTTCACAATCGTTGAACCTGAAGACATTGTTCATGGGGTCACAAAAACCCACTAGAGGCTCGATTAAATCTCTGTTAGGCTTAATTCCCATGATGTTTGTGAGGAACTTGAGGTGCTTAAATACTCGATTTTGTTCCCATGTAGCAAAACTAGCCCACCAATTGCAAAGACTACTCGGGGTCTTATCTCTGATCAAGCACAAAGGAGGTGTCTCGTCCTTTACCCTTTTCTGACTACTTCTTTGTAGAGAATTAATGGTGAAGCTAAGAATAACATAAAAGGGGTCAGAACTTACCTAAACATATGAAAATTCTGATTTGATTTAAAAACAAAAATAAAACTAATATAGGACTCAATGTATTTTCCATTATTATTAGTTTATTTTTTAAATTACTGGACACAAAAGGTGAAATGGAAAAAGTAGGAAAAATGGCTATTATTACGAAAAATGACCGTTTGATACTTCCAGAGAAGGCTTAAAGGATGTCTCGGTAAAAACGACCAAGCAAAGGGACAGAATAATAAAAAATTGATAAAATAAACAAAATGGCTATTTTATAAAAATGACCCTTCGATACTCCCGAGAAAGGTTCAAAGGATGTCTCGACGATATAACCAAATAAAACTAGATAAGATGGCTAGTTTTGCGAAAATAGCCTTTTGGTACTCCCGTAGAAGGTTTAAAGCTGTCTAAAAAAAATGGCCAGCCATAAGGGCAAAATAGTAAAAGGTGAACAAAGATAGATAAAGTAGCATGTATACCCAAAAGGCCCTTCATCACTTCCAGGAAAGTTTTAAAGCTGTCTTGGCAAAATGACTGAAGTAAAAGGTGACCCAAAATAGCAGTTTTTTTTTGAAAATTTTGTGCACATGCAGAGTTTTATGCTCCCTTTTTATTTTGAAAAATAGGCTGAACCCGATGGAGGTTGTCTACGTATCTCACATCCGGTGAGAATCAAATCCGCGTAGTTCGGTGAAACTGAGCATTTTTCTCTTTTGATTTTTATGAAAATTAATCTTTACACCTCACGTCAGACTATTACAAAAGCTTACTAAAAATAAAGGATTATTTGTACTAAACTAGGAGAATGATTTTTTTTTAATTCCAGCAACTAATTTTCTAAAGCCGACCAACAATGCAAGCAAGCCTCCCAAATGATGTAACAAGTAGCACATAAGTGAACATGATGGTCTCAAAGAGGATACCTATCTTATACGGACCCGACCTCTGTGTCGAGCTTCGCTAAGTCAAATTCATGTGATGCAAATAAAGCGAACCTACTAGGGATATCCGGCATGAGGTTTGTTCTTCTAGGTTTAAATCCTAGTGAAGAAGGTATCTAGACTGGCTTACTCGAGCGGACAACTTGAGTCGAGGA
The DNA here is from genome assembly GCA_005239505.1 of Nicotiana paniculata. NCBI lineage: Eukaryota > Viridiplantae > Streptophyta > Magnoliopsida > Solanales > Solanaceae > Nicotiana > Nicotiana paniculata. The sequence continues at coordinate 19,321 of ML340653.1, forward strand.
GGGTCAGCGTACCGGTAGCATTGCTTTCTGGCTTAGCTGGTGGTTCTCCTCGTCTAAAACATGTGTGACTAAAATCCTTCACCAGGTGACAAGCACCTCGGCTATCTCAACGAAACGGTGCTATGTCAAGCAAATGCCAAATTTTAACTTCAAGAAGACTGAGAGGGGATGCATGGGAAGACAATTTATACGTATAGTTCAACAATATCAAAGCAGTAAAAAACAGGCAAGTAGCACATTAGGCCCAAATAAATCACATTATATACAAAATTAATAAAGCAAAATAAAAGTCAACATGTACAAGTACGAATTCTGGTTGTCCCCAGCAGAGTCGCCAGAGCTGTCACACCCCTTTCTTACCCCCAAAACATATATGCTATGGATTGTGGGTTAAAGAGTTTTTCCAATTAAAGTGACAATTTTTGAAATAGGGATTATTTTTGTTATTCAGAGTGGCCACTTGGAATTGATTTTTGGTGTTCCAAGTCACCTTTTATTTGAATCCCTAGTCAAATGAAGGTTTGACTCTTTTATTGTTGGTCTGCAAAAACAAAGTCCGGATAAGGAATTCTGTTGACCGGGGAGAAGGTGTAAGGCATTCCCCGAGTCCCGTGGTTCTAGCACGGTCGTTTTAGTGACATAAAATTGGCTTGAATTAATTTTGGACAAACTATAATTTATATGATTTTTATATTACACCTATCTTCTTTTATTTCTGGATTACTAGGAAAATTAAAGAAAATTTTGAATAATAATATGTCGTAACCACACTACGCCATCGAATGCGTGATCGAGACGAAATTTATTAATTTTATCATAACAGCGCTACGCAAGCGAATCCGCAGTTATGACAAGAATTATTAGTACATTATTACTTTTGAAAAAGTTACTACACTTGAAGAAATTAATTTTTTGAAATTTACTAAAAGTTACTATCGCGCTACGCAAGCGAATCCACGATTATGAGAAATAATTAAATTATAATTTAACTAAAATTATTGGATAAGGTATGAGATTTTTTGATTAATTTATTGAATGTTAAACATCACGCTCAAGTGATTTCGTGAAGTTAAAGCGTGCCTACTATTTGCCTAGCGCTTAAATTAATAATAAAAAAAAAGTGCTTAAAGTTTCTCTTTTTTTTATTACTTATTTGACCAAAGAAAGGAACAAATATGACACTATTAAAATTATTTTTTAACTAATGCAAGACATTAAACCCGGGTAAGCTTATGCTAAACTTTCATAGTTTTGGGCCACTAATTTTATTTAGCAAAAGACAATTATTGATTTTAAGGAAAAGCGCGCTTACTTTTTAGGCCTACAAATTTTAGCTTATTTGGCCCATGTTGCTTAAGATCCTCAATGACCAACACAACACAAAATGACAAGTATTCTTCTAAGCCCAAATTTCTCATCACGTTGATGTCCAAACTAAAATTGTTTTACATAAAAAAAAAAACTCACATGATAATTATTATCTTTGCTCTTTCATCTCCTTAATCAATTTATTTCTTAAGGACCAACATAATATTTCTACTCATTTACACTAACATGGCGCTAATCAGACTACAAACTCATTAGTAACGTAAACACCTTAAGCATTTGAATCCACTTTCATAATTACAATCGCAACTAAATATAAAACTACAAAAAAAAAATGATAATACTTTAATGATAAAGAGAAGAACCATATTATAACATTATATTGACTATATTTAAAGCATCAAAACATTTGAAGCTAGAAGTCTTTCCTAGATAATTATACATGAACCTTAAAAGTAACTTACATAAAAGATTCCAAACTAAACAAACATGGTTAAAAACGAGGTCTTTATCTTTTCCTTAGACTAACTAAACTTAAAAAAAATGTTATTTGAGCTACATATGTAAAGAAAAATTGAAGATCGACCAAATATTACAAATGTACATGCTGAAATATGATTGTGTGAATAACATGCTAAACATTCATACATTAAGTATATCCATAGAGATGAAAAAGAGCCATATCCTCATCCATTGAATATAAAAATCTGCATTGCAAAGTTAAAGAAAATACCTGGATTGCAGAAAATAAATTCAGCGATTAAAAAATAGAGCTCAGCAGAAGAAAGAAACAATAGCAAACACAACAGAAAACAACAACAGTTTCGTGTTTAAACAACCCGAAAACCTTGGAGAAGAAACCAAGAACCAACTCTAAAGAAGACTTATATTTTTCTAAAAGTTTGCACTCTAAAATTTACTCACAAAGCTCACCATTTCAGCTTACTAAAGGGTGCTTTAGTTGCTGATTTTTTACTCTCAAAGTTGTATTTTTAGGGTGTAAAACATGTCCAACAAATGTGTGATAGCGTGTGTGTGATGACCCAAAGGGTCATCTTATGAATTAAGACTCTATTCCAGGCTCATTAGCCCTAAAAATACTAAATTTAATTACCTGGATTGCGTGAGCAGTGCGGGCGTGAATCTGGAAAGCTTTTATATGAAAATATGAGAAATAGTAATTTTATTTGGTTTTAGTTGACTATGGTCAACATTTTGAGTAAACAGATCCGGATCTGTGTTCCGACAATCCCGAAAGGTCCGCAATAAAATATGGGACTTTGCGTATGCCCGTAATTGAATTCCGAGGTCCCTATCCTTAGAAAACAATTTTTGAAGAAAAATATTGTGTTGGTTTTTAAAGGAAATAAAGAAATAAATTAATATTTGAACTCGTTGGTATCAGGCCCGTATTTTTGTTTCGGATCCTGGTAGAAGTTTGTTATGATATTTAAGTCATATCTGTGAAATTTGATGAGAATCAAAGTTGGTTTGACGTGATTAGGACATCCGGTTGAAAAGTTAGGAATTTGAGTGTTCTCGATAAAATCTTGAGTTTTGAGGTTAAATTTGTAATTTTTGATGTTATTTTGATGATTTGATTGCACGAGCAAGTCCGTATAATATTTTTTGTAACGACCCGACCGGTCGTTCTGAGCTCTAGCGCGTTGTTCAACAGTTTAAAGTCATGAGCAGCTCCATTTCAGGTATTATGACTTGTAGGTGTGGTCGGAATTAAAATTCGGGAAGTTCGGAGTCAAATTGGAAAGAAAAATTCTCATTTTAGAAGCCTTAAGTTGGAGAAATGGACTAAGATTGGAATTTTGAGTAAACGACCTCCGAATCAGGATTTGAGGGTTCCTGCAGGTTCGTATGATGATTTCGGACTTGGGCGTATGTCCAGATCGGGTTTTGGATAACCCGGGAGCGTTTCGACGTATATTGTGGAAGTCAGCATTTTGAAGAAAATTTTCTAAGTTTGGCTTGAAGCGCATTTCAGTGATATTGATGTCCTTTTGGGATTCCGAGCCTGGGAAAAGCTCCGTATGGTGATTTTGGAGTTGGGAGCGCGATCGGAAGTGAATTCGGATGTCCGTAGGTCATTTGGCTAAAGATAGAAATTTGAAGGTTTTTGAGAAATCAGACCGGAAGTAGAAAATTTTATATCGTGGTCGGAATGCGATTCCGGAAGTTGGAGCAAGTCTGTAATGTCGAATATGACTTGTGTGCAAAATTTGAGGTCAATCAGACGTGATTTGATGGGTTTCGGCATCGGATGTGGAAGTTTGGAATTTCAAGTTCTTAAAGTTTGAACTTTTGAGCGATTCATGATTTCGGCGTTGTTTGATGCGATTTGAGGCCTCGAGCAAGTCCGCTCTAGGTTTTGGAACAGGTTGGTGTAATTGGACGGGGTCCCGAGGGCCTCGGGTGGATTCCGAGTGATTAACGGATCAAGTTTGGAGTTTGAGGAAGGCTGAGGTTGCTGTCATCTGGTATGACTGCACCTGCGAGGCTTGGGCCGAAGGTGCGGCTTTGGCGCCGTAGGTGCGAAATTTGCTGGTTTGGCAGGGAGCGCAGGTGCGATGGATTTCCGCACCTGCGAAGCCGCATATGCGGACAATGAGCGCAGGTGCGATGCCTGGCTTGAGCTCAGGAAAACCGCAGGTGCCGAAGTTTGGGTGCACATACGGAATCGCAGGTGCGATAGCTGGGTCGCAAGTGCGAAAAATGGCCTGGGCAGAATGTTTTATAACCATGATTTTTGGCTATTTCCTCACTATTTCATCTTGACATGGGCAATTTTGGGTGGCTTCAAAGGAGGATTTTCTTCATGCAATGTTAGGTAAGTAATTCCTTCATGTTTCTAAGTTAAATACAAGGTTATTACATGGAATTATACATGAGAATTTGTAGGAAAATTGGGAAATCTTGAAGAAAACCTAGAAATTTGTATTTGGATTTTAACCACGAATTTGAGCATGGAATTTAGAGTAAATTGTATATTGGAACTAGTAAAGCTATGGGTAGAATATATCTTCGAGAGATTTCGGATTTCGGGCACGTGGGCCCGAGGGCATTTTGGTAAATTCATTGAGTGGAGTTGGGAAAGTATATAATTTGAATTTGTTACGAGTATTAGAATGAATTTTCATTGCTTTGCCTGTTATTTGGTTGTTTTGGGGCGTTATGCATCCATTGGAGTCGTCGAAAAGGCTTGGAAGCCGGTTATGGGATTTCAGAGCGAGGTAAGTCTCCTTTCTAACTTTGTGAGGGGGAATTGTCCCCCTAGGTGAACTAATTAAGTGTGTGCTACTATCTGCGGGGGCTACGTACGCACGAGGTGACGAGAGTCCGTGCGTAGCTACTATTATGCCATGTCCGGGTAGTCTAGGACGCACTAGCATGCCATACGTGTTGTACACGTGATCCTGCCAATGATATTAGATTTATAATGCTATTGAATATGTAACTTATTTCCTACGAAGGCTAGAGTGTATCTTCTTAATCACTTAGAAAGAGAATTGACTTCTCCATGGAAACTTTTATACCTGATAAGGTGATATTATTGAATATTATTAAACTTGGAAAATGAATTTCGAGAAAAGATTAAACACTAATTTTTGTGATTTGTAAAAGAGAAATTTGTCATTTACTTGAGTATTTATTTTTCCCGATGTAGCCGGGGTGGACTGTTCATTGTGCATGACTGCATGTGATCGCTTCGCAATTTACGTTATGCGAGCGGAGTGTTATTTCCCCCACTCTCATGAGAGCGGACCGTACGCCACAGCGGATTGAAAAATGCACTTATGGTACGGGCCGTTCGACCCTCGGCAGTGCATAGATATGATTATTTTATGGTAAAGGTGCACTTATGATTCGGGCCGTTCGACCCTCGACAGTGCACATACATGTTTATTTTTATGGCTCAGGCCGGTTGTCCTTATCCCGTATGCGCATGCCCAATTTTTAAATATTTTTCATGTATTTTGAAGTCATAAGATATTTGGGGAAAAATAAAGAAGTAATTGTTTATATAAGATATTTGGGGGAAAATAAAGAAGAAAATTGTTTATTTAAGATGTTTGGGGGAAAATGAGGAAGTAGTAACTGTTTATTTACTTCCAGTATTTACTTGGATTTCAGTGCCTTATATATATTTGCTGCTTTACTACCTTTACATGCCTACCGTGCTCATCATATTCTGTTAAATTAATTTGTTGGACCTTAGTGAGTTTCTAATTCGACCTTTCGTCACTATCTCTCTGAGGTTAGGCGGGCGACTTACTGACTACACGTTGTTTTTGTACTCATGCTACACTTGCTGTGCATTTTTATTGCACAAGTACTTTCATAGTGACAAAGCTGGTTTGGAGACTTAGGCGAGCTGTATTATCCGGACGCGATCCGCAGCTGACAGAGTCTCCCTCGTATTGTATTATTTTATTTATTTTAATTTCCTTGTCCAAATGTATTTCGGAAAAGCATTGTAGAAATTGTAAAATTCTTAGAATTTGCTCATGTACTTGTGACACTGAGTTCTGGGATGTGTTGGGATATATTTACTAAAATGGAATATTTAGACCATTGTATTTACTTAACAGATTTTATTTAGTTATTATGTAATAAAGTGAAAGGTAATGATTTTCATAAATGTTAAAACATGAATTTACTGCAACTAATTAATGATTGGTTTGCCTGATGGTGGTGTCCGGCGCCATCACGACCATAGTAGATTTTGGATCGTGACAACATGGTATCAGAGCTCTAGGTTCCCTTAGGTCTCACTAGTCGTGATCAAGTCTAGTAGAGCCTTGCGGATCGGTACGGAGACGCCTGTACTTATCTTCGAGAGGCTACCAGTCTGGTAGGAGTACTTCCCTTCTTGATTCCTCATCGTACGATTTGATTCCTTTAAGGATTATGCCTATGTTGATTCCTACTCAATCTTACGCGTCGTGAAGCGCTTTCTATGAATAAGGAAATTGAGGAATTGAAATGGTGCTATGGGTGTGGTGCATGATGTTTCTCCCTGCGAAGTTGATTGAGGCTATTGTCGTTGCCTTGTGGAAGGATAATCTGTTGTTTCAGCTCAGTAGCTGTGTTTCTGAGAGCTTTGAGGTTATGCTCAGTTTGTGATGATGTTTACGATTGGTTATCGCGCGATGTCGATATGATGATAGAACGCTTGCCCATATGTTAGGTCCTGATGAATGGTTTGAAGGGAGATCTTCTCAAAGTGTGATTTCGAGATTTCGGTATTTTAGTTCCAGCAGAGGAAAAGATTGGGCTATTGGTGGTCAGGTTTTGGATTGATAAAGTAGTAAGACTTGGTGTTTCCAAGTAAGGTGGGATATTCACCAGTGACGTGATAACGTCGTCATTGATCGAATGAAATATGTTAAGTTTGTCGGTGCTATTGTTTCTTCGGTTGCGTGGGGTCAGAGTATTGTGAAGAAGTATTGAAGAAGAGGCTGTCAGAGACCGTGAGGTGCGATGGTTCAGTATTGGATAAGTAGATAATGAATGCAGCTCGAGAAAGGTGATCTTCTGAGAGTTTAAAGTCGTGGTGAACTGCTGGTATTGGATAAGTATTGATAATGAATGTATCTCGAGAAAGGTGATCTTCGAAGAGTTTAAAGTCGTGGTGAACTGCTGGTTCAAGAGCTACAAAGAATGATGTTGAATTGGGGCAGCAATTGGGCAGCATACGATGGAGGAAAATACATGAAAGGTGCTAGGCGGTGGTTCTATTTCTTGGAGGCCAGGTGTAAGAGGCGGAAGTCGAGCAGTCGCATAGAGGGGGATTTTGACCAAGTGGAGGAGCGGCAGCATAATAGTGAATTAGAAGGTATTGTAGCGCATTTAGTAGATGTCCATGGGGAGCGGACAGACTGCTAAGGTTGGTGAATGAGAACGGTCTTAGGATGGAGTATTGATGTCGTAGAGATGGTGTAGTACAACGTCGTTGGAAGGTGTCAGTTGGGGGTTTGCATAGGTGGGTTACCTCCTGTGAGTAGGTTAGCGGTCGTGTGGTTGGCAAGTTTCTGTGAGGGATTCTAGTGGCTGTTTGGTAGGAGGCAGGATGTGTGAATGATGCTAGAGAATTTGAGTAATTAGGGAGCGCTAACAAGAGAATTAGAAGAATTGGACGGATTGGTTAAGTAAGGTCACGTCAACAAAGGGGAAAGGATCTCAACATGGTCTAGAATGGTGCAAGGGGTACCTTCGGGCTAAGTGGGGGAGTCCCACCACCTGCAGTTGGGTTGTAGGATTGGGTTACCATGGGGTGGTGGATTGGCGGCGTGTTGGAAAGTTATTACAGCTAAGGAAAAAAGATTAGAATGGTAACTGTGCACGAGATTTGACGAATGTGTGAAAAAGTTGGTCCTATTGGACCAGGGTTAGGTTTTGGGAGATTAAGAATTTATGCTTAAGGCAGGCAGGTTATAAGGGTAGTGACTCAACCACGTACTTCATTGAGAGGATGTTCATGTGCTAGAAGAGCCTTGGAGTTGATTGTATTCGGGGCCAGTAGGAGTGGGTGACTCTCAATAGCGGTCCTAGTGAATTCAAAGTTAAGAATGCGGCGTTTAAGGGTTAAAGGTAGCCGTATGATTAAGAATCGAGCTTTTGCAGAGTAATTTCTTAGAAAAAGGAAAATTGTTGGAGTGTTCTATGATATGTTTCAACATGCAAGATAGCATTGGAGGAGTGAGAGAAATAAACTCCGGGTTGTAGAAAGATTATCAGGAGGGTACGAGACGGTTTGCGGGATTTAGGCAGCATGATCTCAGGAATCAAGGTCACTCGGGATGAGTGAGGGTTGAGTTTGTTATGAGTTGAATTAAGTTACTATTATTCCTGAGGAAATTGAAGATGATTAAAAGAAGATAGATTGATTAGCCACGGCTGAAATGGAACATTTACGGCAGTGATCACTTCCGTCGATGTGATTAAGTTATGCATGTGGTTTGTGCCGGTGTGTGCGGGTCTTGTCGGCCGTCGTAATAGGTTTCATGTGGGAGCATTCGAGTGCTATGGCCTGTCAGGTGTAGGCGGATCCCGGAAGGTTTTATGATAGTTCAGACCACTACTTAAGGATTTGCGTGTTGGGTGATTGTGAGAATTCACTCGTGTGTTGAGATGGTACTCTTGAATTGAGTTAAGTAAAAGGTTTCTATATGATGAAGTGTTCACCCTATTAGTGTTTCGGAAGTTATGATGAAATTCATGCGCTATCTCATATTGCCATGTTAGGTGCGATAAGCAGTATGTAACTGGGAGTAAGAATCGAGATTGCGGTTCGGTGTTAGCTCGAATTTCATGAGTCCGGATGAGAAGTTCAGAGTAAGCTGGTGTTATCTTCAGTGTCACCTGAGATCGATATTCGGTGAAAGAGGCTTTGTACCCTGGTCATGGGTTCTTGATGTGTTTTGCAGTATTAGTGTTGTCGGTGGTATGGATGTGCAGACTTGCTACCTTGTGTGGAAGGTCGTGGGAGCGTGACCACGAGAAGATTGTATAAGTGTGACATGTAGTCACTTAATGGATTGAAGATTTGGACTGAGTATAAAGAAGTGCAATATTTCGATTATTTGAGGGTTTATGCTTGGAAGGTGTTCAATTCATTTGGTTGTGGATTGTGGGGTGTTTGTCCCGGCTATGATGGTTGTTCTTGCGTATTATGAGAGGAAGTGGGTTAATATGGACCCAGGTAAAGCTATTAGCCTAGTTTGGTGTGAGCAAGGCAGACTCAATGTTTGTGGATGGATTTAAATATGATTATGGTTTTCATGTGAGGTAGATATGTTCATTTCAGTATAGCGCTCCTCAAGGAGGGGTATTGGGATATCAGGTGTTGTCCCGTCTTCATCAAATTCAGGTAATATTATGATTTTTCCGTGTGAGTTGTGAAACGGTTTGATAATTTCTTAATGAATTCAGGTCCCGCGTAGCGGTGATGTTATGTGAGCAGGACATCTCTTGGGATCGAGAGTGTGTATATATATATATCGCACCTCAGTTGTGCTTGAGTATTGTAAGCATATGGCTTTATCAGTCTCCCCAGGATGGTATTATGCACTTAGCGTGCTTATGATCTATATTCAGTAATTTGTAATAGTGAGCAATTCAGCTCCGTGTATATTTCCTTATGTAAATTTTATGATGGGATCGGGTGGCACGCCGCCACGTGTATGATAATTGGATTGGGTTGCATGCCACAACAGTATGAAGATGAGATAGATTCCTATATTTATTTTCTTGTGTTTTACTTTCTATTTTCTGAAAAGAGTTCATAATAAGTTGCGTGAGTCGAGTAGTCTTTTCCTGAGTCATTTCTTTATGTATCATGTTCGAGTTATGGCCTATTGGCGCATGTGGTGTCATGTGAGACCGTTGGTCATGTTGGGGAGATTTGTTGTCTAAGCAGTTCATACTGGGCGAGACGAGATTATTGGATCAGGGATCAGTGCGATAAGATTATGTGAAATACATTGAAGGACAATTACCAACGGTTGGTTCATAATGAGGTGATGATTCTAGTCAAGATGAGATGTTCAATGATTTGTCAACTCTGCAGTTGGTTATGAATTTCTACCCGTCTCCTCCGTTGTAGTGGTATCACCAACATTATAGCAGGATGTATGTATATGTCATAAGGTGCCTTGGGAGCATAGGATTCATGGAATTTTGACTATTAAGGTTCAGGGAGTGTCGTTATGGTCAGATGGTGAATTATGCGGTGCATGGAGCTAATTCAGCAAGGGTATGCAGCCATGTTCTGTTATGTCGTGTGGTAGTTGATACGGTGTTCATATATATTGGAACTAGACATGTGAGAGGAATTTTAGGTGTGTGAACTGGATTTTGAGCCTATTATATGGATAAAATAAGAGATCTTTAGATTTGATCAAGCTAATGTACCCATCTGGGTCATGGTATCACATGAAGGTGTTAGAGGTGTCAAACAGTAATTTTAGATAACTCCAGAGCAGCTCTTAGCACGTTCGAAGACGAACGTCTGTTTAAGTGGGGGAGAATGTAACGACCCGACTAGTTGTTCTGAGCTCTAGCGCATCATTCAGCTGTTTGAGATCATGAGCAGCTCCGTTGCAGGTATTATGACTTGTAAGTGTAGTCGGAATTGAAATTCGGGAAGTTCGGAGTCAAATTGGAAAGAAAATTCTCATTTCAGAAGCCTTAAGTTGGAGAAATGGACTAAGATTGGAATTTCGAGTAAAAGACCTCCGAATCAGGATTTGAGGGTTCCTGCAGGTTCGTATGATGATTTCGGACTTGGGTGTATGTCCGAATCGGGTTTTGGATAACCCGAGAGCGTTTTGATGTATATTGTGGAAGTCGTCATTTTGAAGAAAATTTTCTAAGTTTGTCTTGAAGCGCATTTCAGTGATATTGATGTCCGTTTGGGATTCCGAGCCTGGAAAAATCTCCATATGGTGATTTTGGATTTGGGAGCGCGATCGGAAGTGAATTCGGATGTCCGCAGGTCATTTGGCTAAAGATAGAAATTTGAAGGTTTTTGAGAAATCCGACCGGAAGTGGAAATTTTGATATCGGGGTCGGAATGAAATTCCGGAAGTTAGCGCAAGTCCGTACTGTCGAATATAACTTGTGTGCAAAATTTGAGGTCAATCGGACGAGATTTGATGGGTTTCAGCATCGGATGTGGAAGTTTGGAATTTCAAATTCTTAAAGTTTGAATTTTAGAGCGATTTGTGATTTCGGCGTTGTTTGATGCGATTGAGGACTCGAGCAAGTCCGCACTAGGTTTTGGAACAGGTTGGTGTAATTGGACGGGGTCCCGGGGGCCTCGGGTGGATTCCGGGTGATTAACGGATCAAGTTTGGAGTTTGGGCCGCAGGTGCGGAGCCGCAAGTGCGGCTTTGGCGCCGCAGGTGCGAAAGTTGCTGGTTTGGCATGGAGCACAGGTGCGATGGAGTTTCCGCACCTGCAAAGCCGCAGATGCAGACAATGAGCGCAGGTGCGATGTCTGGCTTGAGCTAAGGAAAACCGTAGGTGCGAAAGTTTGGGCGCACCTGCGGAATCGTAGGTGCGATAGCTGGATCGCAGGTGCGATAAATGGCCTGGGCAGAATGTTTTATAATCGTGATTTTTGGATATTTCCTCACTATTTCCTCCTGGCATGGGCGATTTTGGGAGGCTTTTGGATAAAGGAGGTTTTTCTTCATGCAATGTTAGGTAAGTAATTCCTTCATGGTTCGAAGTTAAATACAAGGTTATTACATGGAATTATACATGAGAATTTGTAGGAAAATTGAGAAATCTTGAAGAAAACCTAGAAATTTGTATTTGGATTTTAACCACGAATTTGAGAATTGAATTTAGAGTAAATTGTATATTGGAACTAGTAAAGCTATGGGTAGAATATATCTTCGAGAGATTTCGGATTCCGGGCACGTAGGCCCGAGGGAGTTTTGGTCAATTCATTGAGTGGAGTTGGGAAAGTATATAATTTGAATTTGTTCGAGTATTAGAATGAATTTTCATTGCTTTGCCCGTTATTTGGTAGTTTTGGGGCGTTGTGCATCCATTGGAGTCGTCGAAGGGCTTAGAAGCCGGTTATGGGATTTCGGAGCGAGGTAAGTCTCCTTTCTAACTTTGTGAGGGGGAATTGTCCCCCTAGGTGAACTAATTAAGTGTGTGCTACTATTTTCGGGGGGATACGTACGCACGAGGTGACAGGACTCCGTGCGTAGCTACTATTATGCCATGTCAGGGTAGTCTAGGACCCACTAGCATGCCTTACGTGTTGTACATGTGATCCTGCCAATGATATTATATTGATAACGCTATTGAATTTGTAACTTATCTCCTACGAAGGCTAGAGTGTATCTTCTTAATCACTTAGAAAGAGAATTGACTCCTCCGTGGAAAATTGTTTACCTAATAAGGTGATATTATTGAATATTATTAAACTTGGCAAATGAATTTCAAGAAAAGATTTAAATACTAATTTTTGTGATTTGTAAAAGAGAAATTTGTCATTTACTTGAGTATTTGTTTTCCCGATGTAGTCGGGGTGGACTGTTGATTGTGGATGACTGCATGTGACCGCTTCGCAATTTACATTCCGCAAGCGGAGTGTTATTTTCCCCACTCTCATGGGAGCGGGCCGTATGCCATGGCGGATTGAAAAATGCAATTATGGTACGGGCCGTTCAACCCTCGGCAGTGCATAGATATGATTATTTTATAGTAAAGGTGCACTTATGGTTCGGGCCGTTCGACCCTCGACAGTGCACAAACATTTTTATTTTTATGGCTCAGGCCGATTGTCCTTATCCCGTATGCGCATAGTAAATTGTTAAATATTTTTCATGGATTTTGAAGTGATAAGATATTTGGGGGAAATTAAATAATTAATTGTTTATTTAAGATATTTGGGGGAAAAGAAAGAAGAAAATTGTTTATTTAAGATGTTTGGTGGAAAATGAGGAAGTAGTAACTGTGTATTTACTTCCAGTATTTACTTGGATTTCAGTGCCTTATATATATTTGCTGCTTTACTACCTTTACATGCCTACCGTGCTCATCATATTCTGTTGAATTAATTTGTTGGACCTTAGTGAGTGTCTAATTCGACCTCTCGTCACTATCTCTCTGAGGTTAGGTGGGCGACTTACTGACTACACGTTGTTTTTGTACTCATGCCACATTTGCTGTGCATTTTTATTGCACAGGTACTTTCATAGTGACATAGCTGGTTTGGAGACTTAGGCAAGCTGCATCATCCGGAGGCGATCCGCAGCTGACAAAGTCTCCCTCGTATTGTATTATTTTATTTATTTTAATTTCCTTTTCCAAATGTATTTCGGACAAGCTTTGTAGAAATTGTAAAATTCTTAGAATTTGCTCATGTACTTGTGACACCGGGTTCTGGGATGTGTTGAGATATATTTGCTAAAATGGAATATTTAAACCATTGTATTTACTTAACATATTTTATTTAGTTATTATGTAATAAAGTGAAAGGTAATGATTTTCATAAATGTTAAAACAGGAAATTTTTTGCAACTAATTAATGATTGGCTTGCCTGGCGGTGGTGTCCGGCGCCATCACGACCTTAGTAGATTTTGGGTCGTGACATTTTTGGACTTACGTGCACGTTTGGTTTGGAGCCCCGAGGGCTCGGGTGAGTTTTGGGTAGGCTAAGGAGTGTCTATACTAAGAGAAAAATTGCACAAAAATTTGGTGTTGGCAGGCCTCTGATCTCGCATTTGCGAGATCAGACTTCGCAAATGTGAAGTCCTGGGCCAGCCTTAGATCTCGCAAATGCGAGAATCTTGTCGCAAATGCGAGACTTCAATATGTCACAAATGCGATAAAATTCATCGCATTTGCGATGACTGCTCAACTTCAAAGAGTTCGCAAATGTGAACCCCTGTTTGCAAATACGATAACTGCAGGCTATTTATTGGTATTTTAGACGGGGTTTTCACCTCTTTTTTCAATTCTCTCAAACCCTAAACCTCCATAGACGATTTTCCAAAGACCCAAACTTCTCCAAATCATCGGTAAGTGATCTCTAACAAATTCCTTAACAACTTTTAACAAGATTTCAACCAAAAATCTAGAGTTTTCACGGTAAAAATTGGGTTTTCGGGTAGAACTTAGAAATTTCAAAATTTGGGGATTTAGACCTCGAATTGAGGTCGGATTCCAAAACCAATTGTATATCCGGGCTCGGGGGAGATTGGGTAAACGGATTTTGGTCCGAACCTCGAGTTAGACCAAGTGGGCCCGGGGTTGATTTTATAATTTGATGAGAAACCATAGGAAAACCATAGTTTTTCATTAAAGTTGATTCCTTTAAGCAATAAGTGATGTCTTTGAACCAATTGTGATTAGATTCGAGCAGGTTAAAGACAAATTCTAAAGGAAAAGTTGTGCTAGAGCAGTATGCTTGTGACATCGAGGTAAGTGTTTTGTTTAACCTTGACTTGAGGGGATAGGAACCCCCAACTTAAATACTATGTGAATTTGCATGTGTGTGGTGTATAGGTGAGGTGACGAGTATCGATGCACCACCAAATTGTCTGTTTAACATGATCCCATTCCCCGTTTCCAATTATTTGCTTCCAGATTTAATTGTTTCATAATCATTGATGTTTATATATCGATTTGGATTCTTTAACTTATTGTTAAGTATTGTTTAGAGTATTTTGGAAGTGTTGGCTATCCTCTTGGTTTTGTTATGTTACATAAGGTGTAACGACCCGACCAATCGTTTTGAGCTCTAGCGCGTCGTTCAGCAGTTTGGGGTCATGAGCAACTCCGTTTCAGGTATTATGACTTGTAGGCGTGGTCGGAACCAAATTTCGGGAAGTTTAGAGTTGATTTGGAAAGAAAATTCTCATTTCAGACGCCTTAAGTTGGAGAAATGGACTAAGATTGGAATTTTGAGTAAACGACCTCCGGATCAGGATTTGAAGGTTCCTGTAGGTTCGTATGATGATTTCGGTCTTGGGCGTATGTCCGGATCGGGTTTTGGATAATCCGGGAGCGTTTCGGCGTATATGGCGGAAGTCAACATTTTTGAAGGAATTTCCTAAGTTCGACCTGAAGCGCATTTCAGTGTTATTGATGTCCGTTTGGAATTACAAGTCTGGGAATAGCTTCGTGTGGTGATTTTGGAGTTGGGAGCGCGATCGAAAGGGAATTCAGATGTCCAGAGGTCATTTTGAAGTCATTTGGTTAAAGATAGGAATTTGAAGGTTTTTGGAGAAATCCGACCGGAAGTGGAAATTTTGATACCGGGGTCGGAATGCGATTTTGGAAGTTGGAACAGGTCCGTAATATCTAATATGACTTGTGTGCAAAATTTTGGGTCAATCGGACGTGATTTGATAGGTTTCGGCATCAGATGTAGAGGTTGGAAATTTCTAAGTTTGTAAAGTTGAGATTTGGGTGCGATTCGTGGTTTCGATGTTGTTTGATGTGTTTTGAGACCTCGAGCAAGTCCACATTATGTTTTGGAACAAGTTGGTATAATTGGACGGGGTCCCGGGGGCCTCGGGTGGATTTCGGGTGATTAACGGATCAATATTTGAAGTTAGAAGAAGGCTGGAATTGCTGTCATCTGGTGTGACCGCACCTGCGAGGCTTGGGACGTAGGTGCGAAGAAGCGGTGCTCTGGCTGGGAGTGCAGGTGAGATGATATTTCCGCACCTGCGAAGTTGCAGATGTGGGCGTTGGGGCGCATGTGCGAAGTTGGCTTGAGCTGAGGAAAGCCGCAGGTGCGAGAGTTGGATCGCAGGTGCGAAAAATGGGCTGGGCATAATGTTTTAAAACCGATATTGTTGGTCATTTCCTTTCATTTTTCTTTTGGTTTGGAAGATTTGGAGGAGCTTCAAGGGAGGGTTTTCGTCAAGGATCACAGGGTAAGTAATTTCTTCATGTTTCTAAGTTAAATACAAGGTTGTTGCATGGAATTATACATGGAAATTGTGGAAAAATTTGGAAAATATTGAAGAAAAACCTAGAAATTTATATTTGGATTTCAATCACGAATTTGAGCATGGAATTTAGAGTAAATTGTATATTTGAGTTAATAAGGCTATCGGTAGAATAAGTCTTCGAGAAATTTCGAATTTCCGGGCACGTGGGCCCAAGGGAATTTTGGTCAATTCACTGAGCGGAGTTAGGAAAGTATATAATTTGATTTTGTTGTGAGTATTAGGATGAATTTTCATTTCTTTGCCTGTTATGTGGTAATTTTGGGGCGTTGGGCATCCATGAGAGTCGTCGGAAGGGCTTGGAAGCCGGTTATGGGACTTCGGAGCGAGATAAGTCTCCTTTCTAACTTTGCGATGGGGAATTGTCCCCCTATGTGAACTAACTAAGTATGTGTTACTATCTGCGGGGGGATACGTACGCACGAGGTGACGGGAGTCCGTGCGTAGCTACTATTATGCCATGCCCGGGTAGCCTAGGACCCACTAGCATGCCTTACCTGTTGTACCTGTGATCTTGTCTGTAATATTAGACTGCTAATATAATCGAAATTGAAATTGAATGACTAAGGAAGATTAGAGTTTATTTTCTTAATCATCTAAAAAGAGAATTGATTTTCTTCGCGGGAAAGTGTATTTCCGGATAAGGTTATATTATTAAACATTATAAAAACTTGGCAAGTGAATTTCGAAAAAGGATTTAAATACTATTTCGTGTTTTTTAAAAGAGAAACCTGTCATTTACTTGGGTATTTGTTTTCCCGATGTAGTCGGGGTGGACTATTGATTGTGCATGACTGCATGTGACCGCTTTGCAATTTACATTCCGCGAGCGGAGTGTTATTTCCCCCACTCTCATGGGAGCGGGCCGTACGCCACGACGAGATTGAAAGAAATATTATGGTTCGGGCCGTTCGACCCTCGGCGTTGCACAAAGATGATTATTATGACGGCTCAGGACGGTTGTCCTTATCCCGTTTGCGCATGCTGAATTGTTAAATGTTTTCATGGTTTTGAAGTGATAAGATATTTGGGGGAAAATAAAGAAGTAATTTTTTAGTTAAGATATTTTGGGAAAAACAAAGAAGAAATTTGTTTATTTACGATATTTGGGGAAAATGAGGAAGTAGTAACTGTTTATTTACTTCCAGTATTTATTTGGATTTCAGTGCCTTATATATGTTTGCTGCTTTATTACCTTTACATGCCTACCATGTTCATCATATGCTGTTAAATTAATTTTTTGGACCTTAATGAGTGTCTAATTCGACTTCTCGTCACTACCTCTCTGAGGTTAGGCGGGCGACTTACTAAGTACACGTTGTTTTTGTACTCATACTACACTTGTTGTGCATTTTTATTGCACAGGTCTTTCATAGAGACATGGCTGGGTTGGAGACATAGGCGAGCTGCACCATCTGGAGGCAATCCGCAGCTGACAGAGTCTCCCTCGTACTGTATTTATTTTCATTTTAAATTCCTTGTACAATTTGTATTTCGGAAAGCTTTGTGATGATTGTTAAATTCTTAGAAATTGCTCATGTGCTCGTGACACCGGGTTCTGGGGTGTGTTTGGGATATAATTGCTAAAATGGAGTATTTAAACCATTGTTTTACTTAACGGACTTTTATTTATTTACTATGTAATAAAGTGAAAGGTAATGTTTTTCATAAATGTTAAAACAGGAATTTATTTCAACTATTTAAATGATTGGTTTGCCTGACAATGGTGTTCGGCGCCATCACGACCTTAGGGATTTTGGGTGTTGACATAAGGATTGAGCTGGATATCAGTGTTACGATATGTATATAAATTTTCAGTTGGTTTCGTTGTGAAATGATAATTGATGAAGTTTATGAGTTTTACAGCTTCTGTTTACAATTGTTGATACAAAAATGTTGTGAAAGCCTTTGCCTGAATTGTGAAAGTTTTTCATAAATAAACTAATATGATATGTTTAGTGGTAGCGGGTTGCACGCCGCAACAAGGAGTGATAAGGGTGGACTGGTGGGATCAGGTTACACGCTGCAACATGAAAAATAAGGGTGATATATATATATATATATATATATATATATATATATATATATATATATATATATAT